>JACXGM010002014.1:6838-49858 GCA_016801145.1 Umbra pygmaea | reverse complement strand
ACATAGACACACATGCAAACACATATATACACATGCAAACACATAGACACACATTCAAAAAGATATATACACATGCAAACACATAGACACACATGCAAACACATATATACACATGCAAACACATAGACACAAATTCAAAAAGATATATACACATGCAAACATATAGACACACATGCAAACACATAGACACACATGCAAACACATAGACACACATGCAAACACGTAGACACACATGCAAACACAGAGACACACATGCAAACACAGACACACATGCAAACACAGAGACACACATGCAAACACATAGACACACATGCAAACACATAGACACACATGCAAACACATATATACACATATACACACATGCAAACACATAGACACACATGCAAACACATAGACACACATGCAAACACATGTGTATGCACAAAACAGTCTTCCCCCTACGCTGTCCACCACCCTATACTTGCACCATCCATCTGAATCATCCATCTGAATCATCCATCTGAATCATCCATCTGAATCATCCATCTGAATCATCCATCTGAATCATCCATCCGAATCATCCATCTGAATCATCCATCTGAATCATCCTGTACCTGTGTCATCCATCTCAATCATCCATCTGAATCATCCATCTGCATCATCCATCTCCTGGTGTGTCAACAAACATGAGGCTCTGGAACAGGGATGAGACTCAGCGATAAGTGGCAGGGTGTGACCTCCGCCAACACAGACTGCCACCTCACCCCATTTTGCTGAACAGGGAAGCGCCGTCTTCCTCAGGTCCTGTCATGGTTGTCTCCCACTGATAAATAGCAGAGAGGTGGTAGGGCATGAGAGGCCAATGCAACATAAAGCATCCTGCCGACTCTCCTCTCTGCCCTGTTCTCCAGCACTACAGGCCAGTGTCTTTTTCACTACAGACACTAACCCTGTGTCTCTATCACCACAGACACTTACCATGTGTCCATAACTACAGACACTAACCATGTGTCCATAACTACAGACACTAACCCTGTGTCTCTATCACTACAGACACTAACCCTGTGTCTCTATCACTACAGACACTAACCCTGTGTCCATAACTACAGACACTCACCCTGTGTCTATATCACTACAGACACTAACCCTGTGTCCATAACTACAGACACTAACCATGTGTCTTTATCACTATAGGCACTAACAATGTGTCTCTTTCACTACATACACTAACCTTGTGTGTCCATAACTACAGAGACTAACCCTGCATCTCTGTCACTACAGACAGTAACCATGTGTCTGTATCACTACAGACACTAACCATGTGGCAATATCTACAGACACTAACATTGTGTCCATAACTACAGACACTAACCCTGTGTCTCTATCACTACAGACACTAACAATGTGCCCAAACCTACAAACACTAACCATGTGCCTTTATCACTACAGACACTAACCCTGTGTTTCTATCACTAAATTCCCTAATCACTGGGTCTTGTGTGTTGCGCACCATTCCATTCATCCATTCCATCCCGAGCGTAATACAAGCCCGTCCTCCCCAATTAAGATCCACTGACCACAGCTGCTACAGGCACTAACCATGTGGCAATGAATACAGACACTAACCTTGTGTCTCTATCACTACATACACTAAGCATGTGGCAATGAATACAGACACTAACCATGTGTCTCTATCACTACATACACTAAGCATGTGGCAATGAATACAGACACTAACCATGTGTCTCTATCACTGCAGACACTTACCCTGTGTCTCTATCACTACAAACACTAACCATGTGTCTCTATCACTGCAGACACTTACCCTGTGTCTCTATCACTACAAACACTAACCATGTGTCTCTATTACTATAGACCCTAACCCTCTGTCTCTATCACGACATACACTAAACCTGTGTGTCCATAATTACAGACACTAACCATATGTCCATAACTACAGACACTAACCCTGCATCTTTTTCACTAAATACACTGAACCTGTGTCTCTATCACTACAGACACTAACCATGTGTCCATAACTACAGACACTAACCATGTGTCTCTAGCACTGCAGACACTAACCCTGTGTCTCTATCACTACATACACTAACCATGTGTGCATAACTACAGACACTAACCATGTGTCTCTATCATTGCATACACTTACCCTGTGTCTATATCACTATAGACACTAACCATGTGTCCATAACTACATGCATAAACCCTGTGTCTCTATCACTATGGACACTAACTTTGTGTCCATAACTACCAACACTAACCATGTGTCTCCATAACTACAGACACGAACCCTGTGTCTCTATCACTATAGACACTAACCCTGTGTCCATAACTACAGACAATTACCATGTGTCTCCATAACTACAGACACTAACCTTGTGTCTTCATAAGTACAGACACTAACTGTGTGTCTTCTTAACTACAAACATGAACCACAGTAGGTAAAATCAATTTCAACAGATATCAACAGATAACAGATGAACAGAGTATTACATGTCCATGTGGTTGATGCCTTTAGAAGGATAGGCACAGTCTCCCTAAGCCTTGCAGCTCTCCACCCCCTGAGCTTTATGGTCCCAGCTGCTCACCTTAACCATCTCCAGCCCCCCATTCCCAATCAACACACCCTATTAAGGACAGAAATATGATCGCTTCACCAAACCACCCTGGTGCCTGATCTGGCAGAAAGAAGAGGAGAGGGAGTGATGATGGAGGAGGAGAAGAAGGATGAGGAGGAGGAGTAGTCGGAGGGTGATGAGGAGGAGAAAGAGTCCCCGACAACATCCACCAGATGAATGCATGATCCCAGCATCCAGAGTAGCAGAGTTGTTATTTACAGCGTGGGCTGCCCTGTCGGAGCTCGGCACCGCTGTGTGTTTGGAATGTAATTATGTGGCACTTGGCGAAGTGTGAGCGCGCCCAGTGGCATACGCCCCAGCTATTAACACGCAAGTTAGGCTAATGGACGGCTTGTCACTGCTACCATATCCGGGCCGGCTGGGGAGGAGTTTGGCGCTCCTATCGAGAAAAGAGGGACGGTAACAGGAGAATGAGATTTGGAATCTATGTGTCCTCACTAGGGGAGACACACTTTGACGGCTGCCTTAGAGGTGACTGGAACATTAGGGTGGATTTCCAAACTGCTCACCCACACAAACGCTAATGATTCATTCAATGGCATCGCTGTTTCCAAGGTCACAGACAGGGGCCGTTGGCCGGGCGACCCATCGCATCAATTCCAAATTCATTTGCATCCCAGTTACATAGAGCTGTCTCTGAGACCCTACAAAAGCTATCGTCCTCACTGGCCGATTGTTGGTTCACAACGTAATTAACTGGAATTCGAGATTAGAATTAGTTAATTTAGGTAATCTGGCCAAGGGGTCCCTAGCGTGCCATAAGGGGAGAGAGATAGAGGAGAAGAAATTGGTAAAGACTTGTAATGAGCTAGCACCACGGAACTGCTTTGGATCATACAGACAAATAAGCATGCATTCGGCCCATTGCCTCTTCTACCCCCATTGTGTCTAGGGATGGAATGGGAAATCATTTTTCCATTTATTTTTTAATCATTTTTGCAATTTTTCTCCATCCACGCTGAAACTAATTTAATCTCAGAGCCACTTTAAAGAGAAACGTATTAAGTCTCCTCACACTTGTCTATTGGCAAACACACACACACAACGAAACTACCCAGTCATCTCTCCATTTCCTGGGGAGCTCCGCGTGTTTTGGGGTAAAATAAATTCATAAAAAAATTTGGACGACTTTCAAAATGATGGGACAATTGGAAAACATATTTCACTTGTACTACACAACAGTGGATAATGCTGTCATTTCCTGGACATTATAATCAATGCTTTTGGTGCCTTAGTTTAGTACTGTCATTATGACCTTTCGTCAGATTCTGCCTTGGATTAGTAAATTGGTTACAGCAAAATTCTCAGCCTCTCTAGAAATACGTAATATTACAGCATGATGGTTGACACTGCTGCTTTAGGGTTGATACACACATGAAAAGGACCGTATATCCTTTAGACTAAAAACACAGTGAAGTCAATTGAAGTTTCCTCTGCATATCATTCGTTTGCCAACTTAGAGCCGTAGTGTTAAGTGTGTTAATGTTTGAGGCTTACAATAGACTTTGTTTACAATGTCTGGATGATCCCGGTGTGTTACACGGAATGCAATAACAGCAGATGACTGGGAGATCATTTCCTGAATACATATCTGATTCAGCCTAGCAGACTTCCAGAGGCTAATTCATTTCTGCTGACAAATAATACAAGGAAGATGAGGAATGTGGATGTTGGTGTTGAGCCCATAAATATTTAAAGACCTGAGGATTATTGCAGAGTTGGTCTTTATGGAAACCTTGGCTCTGTGGTGATTATAGTGGCTCGGAGGGACTGTGGTGTGTTCAAGAAGTCTGTGTGTTTTGTGTGTGTGTGTCCGCACGTGTTTGAGCAATGTTTCTGAACATGTTTTTATCTCCATGTGTATATCTTGAGTAGTCTGTTTTCCAGTCGCCCCCTCCTCCTAGATGCTTGATACGTTCAGTGTTTCTGTTTTCAGCAGCATTTATTTACCTTTTCTCTAGTCATGCCTCTGTTAGAGAGTTGTTAACCATCTCTTGGGTGTCCTGAATGAAGTTCCGTTCTGAAGAGTTACATGATGAGTGAGTCCGGGAAATCATTGTGTTAAATTACAGTTCGCCATTCACAGGATCTCCCAGAACGCCAGGTGCACCTTGCCGCAGTGCTAGCTACATTCACTTGTAATGTTGGTTTTAATTTGACAATATTCCTGATTTGACGTCATCCAGGATGAAATTAGAAACCATCAGCATGTAAATGCAATTGCTATCAAATGAGTGATACCCAAAACGTTATGCGTGTCTGTGTGTCTGTGAATCATGCACCAACACGTATTCAGTCCCAATTAGATGTGTCTATGGAAGAATCGACTATGATTTACTACAATGACTCATATAAGCAAGCAGGACAGAGGGAAGGAGAGTTAAAAGGACTGAGAGAAAGAGAAGTGGAGAGTGGGAGGAAGAGAAATCTAGAGGCTTTAGGGGCACTAAACATATCTTATTTATTTGAGCCATTCATGGGGAATGACAGCATTCGCTTCTTTAGCTTACCGCAGTCCCCTCTGCCCTCTGATCTCCACCGTACCCAAACCGTACACCTGGGGCCAGAAGCCATTCATGCCCTGTGGATTTCCAGTTTCAATAAACATCAGTTGGCCACTGGATCAGGAGACAGGCCTGTGACATCAGCCATTGATTCCACATTAATAGATGGGGCTGCCAGGACACATTGATTTATATTGTCACACCAGCAAACAGAAATGGCTTCAGCCTTTCACACACTTGACAAATGGTCTGGAGTATGTTTCACCTGAAGGTTTTCCCAGACATCATATAGGGGACGGCGTCCCAGAGTTCTGAACACACTAGCTCCCTGAGTTGCTGGCGGCGTTTGGCTTTAGCTCGGACGGCTAATACAGTGAACCACAACTCCGTAGCATTTCATATCAGTAAATGTCAATCTAATCTGGTTATTAATTGTGGTTCATGAGAACTGTTATAAAATAATCTGACCAGTTGTAATGATCACATCTGATGGAATGGATTTGTGAATGAGAGCACTCTTGATAAGCTTTGATTAACAAGTGAATAAATGTGGTATGTAAGTGAATTATGCAAAATCACTTTGTAAATAATAGAACAGTGTCAATTTATTCATACAAGAGAGGTTGCTTAGAATTATTTTGGGGAATGTGCTTGACTTGTGTTATTCAGTTCCTAGCTAACCCCAACCCACACACTGAAACAAACAGATTCCTCACGAGGCCCACTTTACACATTGGTACTCCATGGTCAGGTTTCGTGCTCCATGTCTACCCATCAAACCGCAATCATAGCTGCTCATGTGTTCATCTAGGCTACAGTAGGACATGTTGTCTTGTTATTCTGAGAAGGATCGAAATGCAGAGCACTTCAGACCACACAGCAAAATCTACACACACCCACATACTGTGGATGGGGTCACAAATAATAGTTTTTGTCAACCATTTGCAATGGGAATCTGCTGCTTGAACAGAACTAGCACAGGCTGTATTCCATCCACTCACCTTCCCAAAAACACAACAAAAACGCTAGATCTATAAGTCCGGTCGTAATTACATTGCAAAGATGTTCCTCTCCTCTGGAGTCCTTCTCTTCTGTTGTTCCTGCTAGCTGGTTGCTAGGCATGGGAGCATCTCATTACAGAGACAATAGGGAATGCGTTTCCCAGGGAGATTTGAATGCCTGTATGTACTGTAGTCGGAAAGTCAGTGGGCACAGGCGGGGTAGATCCGTGCCAACACTGCCCAGAAGAACAGCTAGCCAGTCTGAGGCCTGCTGGGATTGGCTGGCAGAGTCTGAAAAGAGGATTGTGGGAGATCAGGCTGATGTGTTAGGACTAGCAAAGGGATGTAGGAAATGGGGTAGCAGAGAGATGTGCTGAGGGAAACATAGGACTTAAATCTTTTCAGTAGAGGCAACAGACAGACAGAGACATAGACAGACATACAGAGATAGAGACAGACAGACAGAGATAGATAGAGACAGACAGACAGAACGAGAGTGATAAGAACTGAGATGCGGATGGATAGAGGGAGACAGACAGAGGCAGACTAGACAAATGGGAGAAAACAGGAATAAATAAAGAGAAAACTGTCCGAAGACAGTCCAGATTGATGGCCCAATGTAGACCTAACCTTCATTTTTTTCCTTTGTTTTTTCTAGTGATCTTTTTTGTGAGAGGCAAGTATTTTTATTAGTAGTGCTCAATACGACAGACGGAAACTGAAGCCAGGGAAACAGGTATGTAAGGGGATACAGGGAGGACCCATGCCGGGTCCCAAACACCGTCGCCAGGGAGCATGTGTGGTCTGTGAGTCAGAAGCTTAGACCACTATGCCATACTATACAACTCTGGAATCCAAATTTCATTCTTAATTGAAACAGGAACAGTGAGATTGGGTGACATTTGGATTGCATTTGTCCAAGCATCTTTTGGAGGGACAGTTAATTTCACAATGGAAAACAAATGTTGCTCTTCTCTGCAAATGAGACAACACATAGCTGGATGTAATATGCACAATGACATACTTTTGTAAGCCGTTCTAGAGATGTTATTAGGTAATTACTTATAGTGACTCATGGTATTGAAGATGGTTTTATAATAGTCTGGAAATGTTCTGAAAGGAGCTCAATGATGTCTCGATTGGCCTGTTCAAAGAACACAGGCTTGATTGCCAGAAAGCTTGAAATGCGCTTCTTTCTTTTGATTATTTCATACGTCTACTAAAGTTAAGTTTGGTTCTGAACAATTATTTGTATCCTTACAGAAAGGCTGCACTACTAGCTATTTCATGAAAGAAAACAGAGGACTAGCCTTATAACATTGATCATAGTGTATATGCATGGCGGTCTAGTGGCTAGAACCTGATTAAAATCCCCAAGTAAGACAAAAGAGGAATTTAGGTACAGCACCACAGTAAAAATGGACAGCTCCCCATTCAGCGCCACATCCAAATGGACAGCTCCACATTCAGCACCACATCCAAATGGACAGCTCCACATTCAGCACCACATCCAAATGGACAGCTCCACATTCAGCACCACTTCCAAATGGACAGCTTCCCATTCAGCACCACTTCCAAATGGACAGCTCCACATTCAGCACCACCTCCAAATGGACCGCTCCACATTCAGCATCACATCCAATTGGACAGCTCCCCATTCAGCACCACATCCCATTGGACAGCTCCACATTCAGAATCACATCCAATTGGACACCTCCACATTCAGCACCGCATCCCATTGGACAGCTCCACATTACAGTAAATCAACACATAGTTGGCCGGAAATGTTTCTCAATTTCAACTAGAGGGTTTTACATTTTGTGGTGAAGTACAACATTGTGTTCGTCATGGCTGTAGACCTCGACGGAAGTTTTACTGTGCCGGCTGTTCCACAGACAGTCTCCAGGGGGGGCTAATACACATTCATGTCTGACAGTGTTGAGAAAGTCAGAGGTCAGACTCTGGGGTCGGAGGTGACACCGTTTACTCACATAGCCTCCCTCTCAATATTACTGCTTGTTCCCTAACTTTGCCTTACCCCCTCCCCCTGCCTCTTCTTCCCTCTGGGGCTGCGTCATCAGCTGCACATCAAATCAGCCCTGGGTGTGTGTTTGTGTATCTGTGCATGTGAAAGTGTGTGTCTGGGGATGTGTGTGCGTGTGTACTGTATCGCAGCAAGGACAGTATGCCCACTTTCCATCCTTGGCCTATCAGTCATTGTAATTAGTCAGGGGGAGCATCAGCGCCTCCAGGTCTGGAGAACGAGGCCCACAGAGGGCCATGTTCTGGACTGTATATTCTTTATTCTGCTCCAGTTCTAGTCTCCGCCCACACGTAGCCATTACACTTCAGCAGACTACAGCCACACCACCCACCGCACTCATCTCAGCCTGTCCAAAAAATACATTTAAATCCACACCGAGTTCCTGCCCCAGTTGTGGCACTGTATTCTGGGTAGCTCCTGCTTTGAACGGTGCCCCCTCAAACGCAAGTCACACTATTTCCATCAATGAGTGCTGTGCACCAGAATGAATACAATGTGCCCCTAAACAATCATGAAAAGTGTTCTGGTTAGGGTTGGCATGGCGTTTCTCTCAGTAAGCTGACCTCATAGTCACCCTGCCTGGACAGCCAATAATTTCTCTCAGTGAGTCAGTAAGTACTATGGGATATGTGTGAAATAAGGACTGTGCAGAAGCTATGTCCTCCCTTTAAATCCATACATGCATACATACGCACACAGACATGAGCATTATCTTACACATACACAAACACACATTAACGCTCGCCAATAACAAGCACACACACACATACGCACAGTGTGTGCTTCACCTTACGTCGGACTGAAATTAGAAACTGATTAGAGATCATAATGGATGGTAAGTTAATATTTTGTATATTTAAGTTTTTATTATATATTTGTCTTCCACAGCAAGACAGCTTGGATCAGGAAGTTCCTGGGCCAGCCCTTTGATAGTGAACTTAAAGTTCAGAAGGAAAAAACTTTAACATAACACACACTTATGAATCAATTCTTTGGCCAATTGTTCAGTACATTAGGGCAACCACACCAACATAGTTAGTGATAGATAGTGTATATGCATTGCTTCTATTCACAACCTGTAATGGCTGTTATGAATAACTATCAACCTGATCACTGAGCTTGGTATGCAGTACCAAAACCCATAAGGAAACCACACTACATAGAACCAAGACATAACCCGCACTGAAGCAGAGGAAGCTTACGCAGAAAGAGCGTTTTAAATACGTTGCGTAGTTACCACTTGACTACACTGATTAAGTATGCAGTCATCATGCTATGCTATTTCTGTAGCCACATTCACATGATAAATTAGATCAGCCATCATTGCTATACATACATGTAGCTAGACGAAGGCATAGAAATGTACAGAATCACACAAACACACACTAGGACATGTGGGTGTCACTGTGAGCAACAAAAGCACTCGTTTGTCACCAATTTGGCAGCGCTGTTGAACTTAAAGGTTTATTTTGGATCATGCAGAGGTTAAAGCTGACTGCTGCTCCATCTGAGTGGCATTAGGGTCAATTAAACCTGGGGAAATTAGAGAGAGTGGTGTGTGTGTGCGTGTGCCTGTGTGCTTGTGTGCGTGTGTGTGTGTGTGCGCGTGTGTGTGTGTGTGTGTAAGAGAGAGATGTACTCTATGAATCTGTGCAGTGCCAGTACATTTCTAGCTGCTGTGTCTTCTGTTATAAAGACACTGTAATCCAGCCAAGTATTTTCACTGTACAGTCAATCACATCTGTGTGTCTGTGCATGTGAAAAATAAACATATAAACATTTGGTGAAAGTAGCTGCTTTCTGGATACAGTATCAAATTAACTGGAAGCTAGTTGAGGAGAATGAATCAATTTAAGACTGAATTTTGATCTGGTAAAGAGTCTGCTAAATAAATTAAAAAAGTATAAAGCTGGCACTTGAAAAAAGTGGTTTCAAAGCCCAAATGAGGCCAGTACGATGAAAATGTGTCCACACAATCATTTAAGCCACTCAAATTCTGTACAACATATACGTGCAACAATAAAACAATTATGGAGTTACAGTTTGTAAACAGAAGCATCATTATTTGTCAAAAAACGTTAACATATTACAGTTGAAATAATGATTGTAATGTTGTTGAGGAAATACATTCTATATGAGCATGTTAACCACTGAAGGATCAGTATCCGCCTGCCCGATGCACTTCACTAGTGCATATTTTACTTTGCATATACATGTCTTATATTAAGCTTGTCTGTTCAGCTAATACATCCACATATGACAAACTAATATGTACTGACACTCAGCTAACTTTCTCTGATTCGTCATCCAAAGGGTCCCAGCAATGAAATGTAGTTTAAACAGTTTAGAATGGTAAACTAGATGAGAAAGTTATTCACCTAAGATTCTGAGGCCTGTTCTCTGAGTGTAGACAGGGGCTTTCCCTCTCTCTGTGAGGGAGAGTTTCAAGGCAGCTCAATGGCCTGGTAGGAATGTTCTGTGTGAATCTTGTTATTGTAGAGATGGACATGGGTTTGGAGGCCATCAATGGCTGTTTACTTTTATTATTAACATCGGAATAAGCTTATGACTTATATTATAACTCTATTATCTATTATATATTAGACTGTAATACCATCACATATCTAACATGTTTGATGCCATTCAAACTAACAGGACAGGTTACTAACAGGACAGGAGACACATATAAGGTTTACTGAGTGAATTTGGGAACAACAACTAACCAAGGACATCTGGTAAGATAAGATTTTAGAAGATGACCTAATGTTTTAAGGAGATCTGCTGATCTGCTCATGTGAGACAGTCACGAGTCTAAAGAGATAAGGGTATTTTAGAAGGTGCTAGAGAACAGTCCCCAAGGCTATAGAAGCCAGCTCCTATTGTTATTCACGGAATTATACGAAACCGCCTTTGTTGCCTCTTTGCTGAGATCTCCCTGTTACCGGGACGAGAAGTACTTTATTTAACATCTTATGATGACTCCAGAAATCATTGTTTAAACCAAGATAATTTTACTTGCAGAATAATCATCTTTTACACTATACTTAATAAAACACAACACAATAAATCAACAAAAACTCACACATTGACACAGCAGCTGTAATTCATTATTTTTAGACATTCTAAGACCTCAACTTGTCGTGCATATGGAACCATCAGTTGTGATGACTGTAGGTACCTGATTGGCTGTTATGTTTTTAATATTATTTTAGTCAGACAAGTCAAAATAGTTTTTTATAATAGTTTTGTTTTTGCAACCTGCACACTTTACATAATAATATATGTTAGCAGACCACTATAAAACAATAATCTTTAATCAGTACATGCAAGGAAGGATTACAAATTCAGTCACACAATGCATGTCCTTAATTGGCTGATGACCCAATGAGCATCCGATGCCAAACTTGATTAGTTGAGTCAGGTTAATGGGTTGGACTGAGAGGTGGTCTCATGCATTGTGTAGCAGCTAACCAGTAGAAATGTGGAAGGCAACGGAGCAGCACAAGTATTTAGCCTTTGAATTAACATGCCAGCTTGATATTGGCTGCATGTGGCTCAACCCATGCGTCAAACCACACACACACACACACACACACACGCATTTACCCAAACACACAGAAACACACCCTCTTTTAATAATAGTGAAAATCCATTTCTAATTACATTTAAATGCTGCTCAAAGAGCACCGTCCTGAGAGTCCAGCTAATATCTCAGAGAATATTGAAGTCGCTAACCCAGTCAGGCAGGTTGGACTGCTGCCAGTACAGGAGCCGAAAGAGCAGTCCTTTGAAATCATCTGGTTATTGCTATGGAGGTTGATGTCAGCGCTAGTCCAAATGGCATAAATATTACCCTGCAAAATAGTCTCTAACAAACACCTTCCTTTGAACCCCAAATGTGTACTGGAATATCAGCATCAAACCATTCCTATTAATAATTCAGTTTTAAAGTCAGTTTGCAGAATGTTTTAGGTTAGTGTAGGTCAATATGTTAGGCCAACACAGTAGATAATATCAATAGCCTTCTTTACTTATGCATGAATGCTTTGTTAAACATCACTCTGGATAAAAAGGTTTGGTAAATTACTTAAATCTACATTTAAATGTAAGTATGCGGAACGTGTTGAAAAATTTAATTAGCAACATATCTTCGATTTAAAGCCTCCCGAATTCCTCAACAAAGTTGTGAAAAATCAACTATTGTTCACCAGCGTTTCATTTTTAAAAGAACAATGATTTATAATCGGGATATACAAATGCTTTTTTTTCCACTGAAAATATTAGGCACCCATACATTTCGTAAGTGGCACACCATCAGCACGCCGAAAGAACAGTGGTGAACTTTCTTTTTCTGTTTAATGAGGTGAGAGAACATTTAGCAAGGGATCTAAAGTCATTTATCCATGCCGAACCTCTCTAGATCCTCCATGGTCCTTGGTCCATACGTATGCTCTCTTCTTCATCTTACCGCACAGGTTTTCAATGGGGCGTAGGTCCGGCAGAAGAATTAACACTGCAAAAGCTTGGTTCTGTGGCCAGTCAGACATTGATCAGACAAGATGAATGCTTTGGATTAATGACCCACTGATGTTACAAAGGCAATGCAGTTTTAGCCTCCTGGCAAAAGCAGACAGATATTAGTCTACGTACCCTGGTACATAATAGAGAGCATGATGACATGTATCTTCACTAGGTTCCCTGGGGCTTTGACAGCAGAACAGCCCCATGCTGTTTTATCTACATGACCATCCCTGTTTTTACACTAAACCCACCTAGCCAAAAAGCCAATTTTGTAGTAAGCTGACCATAGAACCAAGTTCTTATTAAAGTTCCATTGAGGTTTAGCAAAAATCCAGACACTGAGATTTATGCTTGATTACTCCTGGCAACACATCCGAATACGAAACTGTTTTCCGTAGTGGTTTTTGCTCAGAGTTTCAATCAATTTTGGAAGGTACTGCAACATTCGATACGAAACTGGACGACTATTTTCAGGCACCGGTTTTGGCTTGTGAGCACTACCTAATAAAACTACTGTCTGAAGTCATACAGAAGTGCATCAATCAAATGAAAGACATCCTACTGTAGTGAAGAAAGTTTTCCTAACAAGCCTCTGAGCATGTTTACAGGAGGTGAGGGAAAAGCAACGATAAATAAAAAGCATAAGGTCGATCTGTCGGTACTACCATAGGACGTCGATTACAATAATTACTCTGGGGAGATATGGGCAACGAAGAGCCCGATCCCATTGTTGACGACATCTCACGCCGTTGTAAATATCGCCCCGCCACCACTATTAGCTGGGAGTCTTTCGCATTGATGGATGAAGATTACCACAAGTATGGCAGCCGACGTTCTTCCCACCATCCTCTGCAGGGCTGTGGGAGAGAGATGGAGAGTGGAGACATGTCCTCAGGCCTCACTTACCGCAGCACTATAGCTGCAGCCCTGATTGGCTCCAGCTCCATGTCTTAGAAGCCAACGGCTGGTATGGAACGAACATTCAACTGAACCGTACCAGTGGGAGACCAGATTTTATGGTGACTGATGATGAAAGTTCAGCAGTTTTAGGGTTTCAATCATGTGTCGTTCTCACACTCTCTCTTTTTTCGTCGTCTTGACTTCCATAGCTCATTGGTTTATGCGATCCGTTGCTGAATAATGGATTTATTTAAATTGTGAGATGTCACAGTATCACACGTTCACATGTTCAAAGTCGGGAATAAAGACAATGCATTGGAATGGTGTTAGTGCTCGTGTAGTGCCGTTTCTCAAAAGTTTAAAGTTTGAAAAGGCACAAAAGCTGTCTTTGTCATGCAGCGGTAGCCGAGACTGCATTTCATATTAATTAGGCCTACTTTGGAAATTAAGTCCATCTGGGGCTCTGGTCGACTCTCAGCATAGATGTACCCTCCTTCCTTCACCCTCACATTATACCCTTGGGGAAATCCCCACAGCGATCTGAAGTGTCGGTCCAAACCCCTAGGCAACCAAGAGAAGTGACAATGAAAGCCCTTAAGTCCTTGTTTTTGATTGAGCGGATGAGCGTTCAACGCTGTTCAATCTGATGGATCAAACGACACACAATTGTTTTCTCAGATCTGGTCTGGTAAGCTTTCTCCACCCTGTTGTCCACTGAAGAGTGTAAATTTAACACTTAGGGTGTTGATTTACCACTGCCATTTTAATGTGTATGGAACACAGCCAATGAGAAATATCGGATGGGCTGTAGTGTAGAAATTGAATATCCTTTTAACACTGTTCAAGGCATGTTTGAAACAGATGTAGTGAGAAATTAATGTACTGTAGAAATCATAAAAGCCAAATCAAGTGTTTTCTTAGATGTAATTTCCAGCTCTGCACGTGATCCCTCTAGATTTTGGAGAAATGCAAATGCACTAAAGCTAGGTAGCTTTGCTGCTTCCCTACCTAAGCAAATTCAGTTATACTTGCATTATTACAGATACAAATTAGATTGGAAAGGCTTTTAACAAATATTCAATCTCAACAGGTTATATATTGGCGAGAGAAAATGAGTTGGGTGACCATGTACCACCAGTCTCCTGTTCCTCCATCTCAGAGCACCCACAACGCATAGCAACCTGCCTATTAATAACCTCTGTGTAACAGAGTGTGACTCCTGTTCCATATGAACTGTCAGATGGACTCAATGTGTGTATGTACATTTACAGTTTATTGTAAATATCTCTTCTCATTATGGCCAGTGCTTATGTACTGTTGTTTTGAGTTGTTGTATTGCTATTTGAGTTTTCTATTATGTGTGCTGTGTAGCGCCTTCCTCTCTTTCACCTGGTACTGGTGGGGACTGATTGCACATGATTATCAGATTACTTCCTGCTGGTCTATCAGTCCCTATATCAGTCCAGGTGAATGAGAGGAAGGCGCGGTTCATTATTATATTGTCCATTGAAGACATGCAGTGTTCTTAGTTTTTATATCTTGGTCTACAATAAATAGGGCTGTCTATGTCGTGTCCCTCGCCACGTTAAATGCAAGCTGTAGGTAGACAGTACACATTTATATTCTGCATATTTCCAGGTAGATAGCTATACGTGTTCGGGCCGCGGTTAAGTGCCCAGTACTTAGCAGTACGCCTGAAGTTGTGCCTATATATATTTATGGGGGTTCGTCCTATATGTGTATGAGTCAATATTTTTATATTAAAACCTGCAAGCGTCCACCTGCCTGTGATCTTCCTTCCTCTACACAACACCTCAAAACGTGACACTCTGAATCCTTATTCTCTTTTTAAACATTTTCCGTTGGTGATGTGTCAGAGGCACTAACTGGGACTGATGTTAGTAAGTCCAACGGGATGAGATTCTTTTGAACACTTTTTTGAACACTTTATTCGCCAGCTTGCTGCCCCTTTTATTGCAGAATCATTGAGACATTTTTAACTTGACAATTATCTCTGGTATCATACCTAAACTTCGAAAGATGGCCTAAGTACCCACCCTTCAAACAGATGGTGACCCCACCGATCTAAATAATTATCAGCCAAACTCGAAGATTTCTTGCCCAGCCAAGATGTTGGAATCCCTGCAAACATACAGCTGTGGCTTTAAATAATATATATCCACCAGGGAGGGTTTATACATGGTCATAGTACTATTTCTGCTGCTTCCTCGGTTTTAAATTATGTGATACATTTTCTAGATAACAGGAACCTCTGTGCAGCACTTTTTATTGATCTAAAGCCTTTGACAACATTGATTACTTGTTTCTCATTCAGAAATGGACAGATGGATCATGCTGCTTGTATCTGGTTTAAAAATGCCTTTAAAAACTATTTAGAGATCTCTATGTGTATTAACAGACGCGGTGAAATCCGTTTTTTTTTATAAATGTAAGGGGATCCCTCAGAGATTGTTACTTGGCCCAATTTGTCTGTATATATATATATATATATATATATATATATATGATGACATTGATCTACAGTATCTGTTGAAAGTTGTAATCTGCATCTCTATGCAGGTGTCACTGTATAATATGCCATTGCTCCTACGGTTGACCGGGTTCATTATGGGCTACCGGCTACATTTACTGTCCTCCAGAGATCTCTTATTGATTTAAAGTTTGTGTTAAATTCTGAAAAAAATAGAATGTTATTGTCTAAACCTAAAACAAGGCTTTTAAATTTGGATTTGATTACTCTCTATTGAATATTTTTCTGCATACAAATACCTGCAGGTATGGATAGATGAACATATTTCCTTAAAAAAATCGTGTAGAATCTTGTTAGAAAGATGAGGTTTCAAAAAGGTCTGCATAGAAATAGGTCCCACTTTACATTATCTAACAGAAAAGCTAATTGTTCAGTTGACTTTCATGCCAGTTAATGATTCTGGTGATATTATTTACATGAATTGCTCTACCTCTGTTTGAAAACCTTTTAATACAGTTTATGATAGGGCATTATGCTTTATTACAGGTGACTGTTTTACCACGCACCATTATTCTCTGTATCAGAGTGTAGGTTGGCCCACTTTCTAGTCACATAGATCTATGCATTTGATTATTTCAGTTTTTAAAGCACTCCAGCATAAATTACCACCATACATGACTTCTCTGCTGGTATACAGACCTACTACCTATCAAACACGGTCTCAGGGATGGGTAACTCTGGAGATACCTGCAATATCCACTGAGTTAGGTAGACAGGATTTTAGTTTTTAAGCAACTACCATTTGGAATAAATTCCAAAAACTTTTTAAATGGAAGGAATTGGTGCTAATAATGAAATTCAATAAGATGATACAGGAATATTTTCATGAAGATGTTTGTATCTTTTGAATTGTGTGTTTATGTTTTGTTTTATATTGTTGCTTATAAACTGTGTTGATGTAAGGCTCATCCGCGAACGAGACCTTTGGTCCAAACACATATCTGTGGGTGGCCCTGGGTGGGCCCTGGGTGTGTCCAGGCCCACCCATTTAGCACGCAGTTCCACCCAATCACATTGATTTGCCCTTCAAATCCAATCAATGCACTGGAGCATCAAGGCCAACATTTACATTAATAATAGCTCCCGAACCGTAAATAATAGAAACAATCAATTCACATTGTCGGAAAGACAAGGTTCTGCTGAAATGAAAGAGCATTTTTTTGTTCAACTGGGTTCAACACAGGCTGATGTCAAATGTGAAAACCTTTAGCGATCTACTGTATATTGTGGTTTTCTAAATACCAATCAGACAAGATGAAAGAAGTGAACATGACGTTCTTTAGGTTTTAATACATGGAAAAAAGACATTAGAGACTGAAGCAGAGATTAAAGACTGAAGCAGAGATTGTAGATTTTACTTATGGAATACTAATGCTAGGCAATACATGTTGTGCTCTGTGCGTGATCTCGCGGGATCTCATGGGATCTTGCGGGATCGCGGTAGCAGCCATCAGGCAAGTGTTATTTAAATACACTTCTGGTGTACTTACAAACTTTTTAATCCCTTGGTTATAAGTACAGAACCTATTTGTACCACCGTAAAAGTTTGGTAACATTCCGGGCATTATTAGTGGGGTTATTTACGAGATACACCCTTGGTTCCATTAGCGCCTGCACTAAGCCATTCGGCTGATAGCTCTAACTCGACCAATGTTATAACAACGGAAAGAAGCTTATGGGGGGTTGTTTGGTTCGAGGTCAATATATATATATATATATATTCTTAATATTTTCCATTTTGCACACATTGTCATCAACATTGTAGTCGTTGGCAGTTTTTAAACTTTATGTGAATGTAACACGAGAAGGAGATCTAGACCTACAATGGCGAGTGGGGGTGATGAATCATCATGGGAAAAGGATCTGCTTCATCTTCAGACAAAACGATACTAACATTGCTAAATGTCAGTCTATCTTGATATTATTCATCTCAGACATGTACATAAAACGATTAAGAAAACATGACATGCACATTTTCTGAAACATTTACCTGTCGGGAGACAATGTTTTGCTCCTACGTGTTACACCCTTGAAATAACTCAATCAACTTCATAGAGTCTTCTTTCTGTGAAACATTATATATACCCTGTTTCAATTACAACAAAAAAGTATAAGACATAGTTCTACACAGCTCAGATTCTCTTACAATAAAAAACATTGATACCTAACTGTACTCTCTAACTTTCAAAATCACATTCATTTTAAAGAGACAGTGCACAATTTTCCAAAATATACATCGCAATTGAAAAAACTGTGAGTAAATAAGGACAATATTGATACTGTATAATGCCACATTCATATATATGTCTATTTTCCAGGGCACAACATATGGAAAGTAAACATGTAGCTATGGGGAAATGCATGTGCATGTGTGTTATAAGAGTTTTCTGAAATGTTAGGTTTGCTTGTAGGCTTCACAACGTTACTACTATGTTCATATAGTTGTTCCAGTTGCAGAGGCAGTTGTGGAAAGAAAAACACCTGTCTCCCCACTGTATTTATTTTATCTCTGCAGACATGCACCCATCTTTAGCCAAAACAACCTTTTTTTCAAACGTTTGTGCACCGTACAGCAATACGTACCATAGCGTACTGTGACGCTAAAACTGCAATATGTACCATATCGTCAGTTAAGCATACTGTTACACCCCTAGAACTGAATAATGATGGGTAACAGCCTTGTTTGAATGGAGGTTTATATATATACATACTGTATACTTACTGTGTGCATTCAGCCAACAAAGTAATTGTAAGAATATGTGATATTTGTCAATATCACTGTCAACATCAGATGACCCTGGCTGTATGAATTACAATTATCAAATTGTACCACCCTAATACAATTGCTGGTCGCCCACTGCCCCACTCAGCTGAGCCTTGTATTACAACAATAAAAACATATAAACATAAAAATAATAAATATAGCCACTAAGAAAAACAATTGCAATTAACAATAAAAAGAAGAGTGTACATTTTGAGTGTCAGAAAACTTGCCGAAGCCACAAAACCCTTTTCAACAACTAAGGATATATAGAGATGAAGTTGTACGTGTATGCTGAGAACCTTTTTATTTTCTTCACTTTCACACTTGTTTCTGTTGACTTCTCTGCGGAACAGGTTTAACCAGAAACAGATGGAGTGAGAAAAAAATCCTCATACATGTAACTTTCTCTAAATACATTTGTTCAGAGTGAGAGACAGAGTGAGACAGAGAGAACTAAAGGAGGAATATGGAGGGTGAGAGATGATGAGTCCCGTGTACCGGAGTGAGCGGAGAAGAGGAGTACGTTGGGGGGGCAGGAATGTCCGCGAAATTACTGCTGTTGCCAGGAAGCAGATAATCAAATGGCACTTGGCACAGCATGTCTCTACCCTGCACAGCTGGTATAGGGGAGAATGGGTTGTGACAGGACAAGAGAGGCATCTGAAATCCAGGGAGAGCTGGGAGAGTTGGAGAATGGCAACAAGGTTTGAAACAGAGAGTCAGGCAGCCCAGGCAATCATCTGAAACAGGTTTCGAGGTAGAAGAGCATGTTCAGAGAAGAGAAGAGTCCACCGCCTTATGGAAACAGCTGGAAGACCTCAGCTGAATGTGCTTTACAGTTGTTTTTTCTAAATCAAACGCTGCTAAAAATGCATTTCTGATTTATTCATTTGCTTAGCCTAACTAGTGTAGTTCTTTAGCAACTTAATGTCTAACACATTGCCACATAGAGCGTGCTAGCTCATCGTGCATCCATGATAATCAGGCTTTCCAAATACTTTTGCATCACAAAAGGTTACATAAAAAAATGTAATTACAGTGCCACGTTGAATCGATTCCGCCTATCCTATAATTTGATACCCCGACATTTTCTTTTTGAGGCGACAATTGTTCCACAGGCAGATATAAACAATGTCTTGGGACTTTAAAAGGAAAATAATCTATGCCTGCATTCTGTCAAAAGTTTTTAACCAGATCCCCGTCAATGGTAATTTCAATAACTGTAATTAACTGTATCAGATTTCCTTTGGCTCCTCGTTTGCTGCGTTCTGCCAGCGAGCGTTCGGCAAGGAAAGAGAGGCGGGCAAACATGACAGAGGGAGATAGTGGGAGAGAGAAAAGCAATGGAACTGGTGAAATATTCATACTGAGGGAAACGCAGAGAACAAGAGGGGACGATGGAGAGAGAGAGAGAGAGACAGAGGGGAATATTGTTGAAATATTAATACTGTAGGTAGTATTTTGGGGAAACTTTAAAAAAAGGGCCATGAGTAAGAATCCTTGTCATCTGGAAATGAATCTTTTGGTGTAAATTGTCTCAGTGGAATTAAAGGTTGGTGGGGGATAGTGTCGGCCAAGTCTCGCCTTGCCTCTTGGCGCACTTGCTACTTCGCGTGGTAGTTCAGGTGCCTGCACAGTACACGGAGACCGGTGAATGCGTTCTCCTCCAAACGCGGATTGTGCTGTTGAGCACCTGCAGATGGAGCGTGCAGTGTGAGGAGCACAGTGGCTTTGCGTGAGTCCCTACTGAGGGAAGGAAGTGTGTGTGTGAGAATGGGGCTTGTGGGTTTTGTCTTCCCATCTGGCTGAACAGGTATCTGTACAAAGTGTACCCATATCTGCCTTAAATCACTCATCTTCCATTGGTTCTCCCATGCCATTCTGGTTCTGCCCTTGTTTGCACCACAATGCCACGTTTCCTCTTAACGTCGAATCGGCTTCTCTTTTCATCGTGCTTGTTGAACCTCAGATTGGTATAGTGTCAGCCACCAACGAAACTCCGCTTTGACCTTCTCGCTTTCATCTCCACAAAGACAAAAAAATCTACAGATGTACAAGCCTGCTCACTGGAATCAAAGGCAGTTCTGTAGCTCTTTCACTCCGGCCCCGATACTGATTTCCTCAGGTCCTCACATCGTTTTGCGTCTCTCACATCAGGTAGCTTAACAGCTGGAGATTTCCCTAGAACCACTTCATTAGCATCTAGGCTAAATGCGCTGCGGTGATCTAGTGACCGCAACTTCCTGCTGGGCTCAGCTAGCATGCCTCCCTCCAAACGTTAGCACACCACATGCTGTTTGTTGTGTGGTGTTGGATTCCTCAAAATGAATGTTCTGGAATCCCCCACTGGGTCCCCTGTGTGAAACACCTCTCATGCATTCATACTTTGATGCAGACTCGGTTTGATCAAAAGAACTGGGTATCAGGCTTTGTACAGTAGCTGCTATAGATACTAATGCTGACACTGACCAGATACTAACTGCAGTATAAAGTATATAACCTAATAACAGTACACAACCTAACATTGATTTTAACTACTTTAGCTAACGCTATCTGGT
Organism: Umbra pygmaea; assembly: GCA_016801145.1. NCBI lineage: Eukaryota > Metazoa > Chordata > Actinopteri > Esociformes > Umbridae > Umbra > Umbra pygmaea. The sequence goes on along the minus strand of JACXGM010002014.1, from coordinate 28,379 downwards.
GTCACTGGGGCAGCCGCAACTCACTGAAATGTGTTAAATGTGTTTTAGAAATTGTTGACCAAATTTTGCAGGTATTAATTTTAACATTGAAATCACAGTAAAAAAGGACAAAATATACAACCGGTACTGTTATGTGAAACGGGTAGGAAAAAAGTCAAGCACCAATCTACATGGGTCGGGTGAGGGGATATTGATTTTTGATTTAATGATTCTTGATGTTCTTATGTTCCACATGGGGGCGTATTCGTTATCTAGCAGCCATAAACACATTTATTTTTTTCTGCTAGAACTTTCTGAATAAGAAACTGGGTTGTTAAAATCATGAAAGCTAGCACCGAGGTTGTGGTATTTGGCTTATGGACACAACCACAGGATACAGTCATGCATATGTATATATGGGTTATGACTCCACTTTTCCTAAGGCCAGCTGTTCACCATATTAGACACTTCTTGGTGAGAAATAATAAAGGATTATTATGTTGCCTGGCAACATTATAAAAGGTAAAATTAGTAAAATTATACAGTTACAGAAACCGTCTCTCGCATGGAGATTGTTTAGACGTGTCATTTGAAGGCAACTAGCTGCGAGGAAATTGTTTTTTTTTGCTCAGCACAAGTTCCCCAATATCACACTCCCATTGGAACTAGTTGATGTACAGTCGTACCTTTTTCTTTATTACAGTGTGTCAGAATGCCAGCTTGCCTTCTTCACAGCAGATGGAGATGTCACTATGTTCACTGAGCTTTTAACAATATCTGTGGTTCGTGTCTCATGCAAGCAGATTTTTCCTGTTGAGATACTTACATCTTGGACTGCCATGGTCATGACTGTTCCACAAGGAAATAGACAACAAAGTGAATCAACAAAGTGAAAACTCACAACATACTTCAGAAGTACTCAGACTTCTATAGCTCAGATGTCACACTTGATGAAATGAACACACGCAATACTTCTTGTTTGATGTGGATGTCGCTTGCGGCTGTGTTAAATCAACACCGTAAGTGTTAAACTAACACTCTTCAGTGTCAAGTTGGACCTATCTAAACACCGAGAGTGTTAATTTAACACTTAGGGTGTTGATTTAACACAGCCATTTTACTGTACTATTGCTATTTTACCGGCTGGATAACTGACTCTTGCGCCCACTGCCAATCTATGTGTAGGTCTGATATAGCTTCATTAGTCATAGGTGTGGTTTGGGCGTAATGTGCAATAAACCAATCGGAGCGTCATCTCACATTCCCTTTAAGAGCAGGAGCGGATTGCTATTATAACGGCGGATTGCTATTGATTTGTCTTTCTTACAAAATGTAAATAAAGAAATGTCACAAGACATACTTTCCGATGTTTTGGGCTCACTCTCACTGAATCACGAGGTTATAAATGCATGGTAATGTTTTTGCAATGTAGTCTAACATTAGACCGAGATTACTTTGCTTGTCTCATTCTTCTGTCAAATAACCTCTCCTCTCCCGTTGCTGAGTTTTCCATAAATGAGTCGTGGCTTAAGCCAGGGTAATTCGCAAAGACATGGGTGATTTTACTGTTAGCATCACAAATGACTTCTATGTTGATTTAATGGGTTCCCTTGCAGTTGATATCAGTTCGAATAATTCATTCTGAATAATTTGGGTAGTCTAAATGTGCACACTAGATGAATGCCTATCTTTTCACATTTTCGGCCACCACAATTATTTCCCTCAAGTGGTAATATTTTTCCTTCTAATTATGTATTGCAATAATAGGTATTGCTGCATTTGTGTAGATGAGAGGAGCAAAGTGTATGCGCGTTGTGCACGTGCTACATTATGGCCAAGCATGCCCCCATAAAATAGCATATGAATAACACGCCACTGCCTTTTAACCAGGTTTTTCCTGGTCAGTGGCGGAATTGTTTTCGGGAAATGCAAGATAGCACCAGGGAACGTTTGCACCGGAACACGCCTCTTCTTTTCGTTGAACCGCCCAACGAACGCAAGTTCATTCCCTAATTTACCAACGCCGGTTTCAACGCCGGTTTCTGTAACTGTAAAATTTTCCCTCCCTGTGGAGGGAAAAGTCCCATATGCGTCCGGTGCAAGATAGGAATGATACATGCGTTGGTGTAAAAAGTCAATTGCGCTGGGTGTAAGATAGGGCCCTTTAAATTGCAGTGCGCCGCTATTAGATAACCTGAATGCTATCATGTTCTTCAACCGCTTTACAAGTGATGACCAGAATTCTACAAACACTGTGATTGTGACAAGTGACATATGCAAGATATGCTAATATGTCTGTTATTTGTATTAATATTATGGACTTTTATTTTACCAGGCAAGTTGACTGAGAACACGATTGTTTTCCATGATAGTATTAAGGCCAGATTGAATCTTTACATCCATCTTACGATAAGTGCCATGGGACCTTTAGTGACCAGAGAGAGTCAAGACAACCGTTTAACGTCCCAGCCAAAAGACGGCACCCCTGGGCTTTGGGAATGATTTTTAGACCAGAAGGAATAGTGCCCCCTGCTGGCCCTCTAACACTACTTTCAACAGAATTGGTCTCCCATCCAGGGACTAACCAGGCCCGACCCTGCTTAGCTTCAGAGGCAAAACAGCAGTGTGATAACGGGCGCTATGGTGCTGGCAAGTCTAGTTTCTAACATTTCTGAGGCTGAGTCTCGTTAAAGCCAGCGACAGATGTTGAGCACCTGAACAGATAGAGGGGAGCAGGTTGAGCAGAGCTGAGGGAGGGAGGGAGGGAGGGGGAGAGAGGACACCTTTAGTTTGGTAATAAAAACTGGGTTAATGTGCTGGCCCATGTACAAATGTGCTACTGGGGGTGAGAGAGTGGGGGGAGGGTTTGAGAAGGAGACGCAGGAGTTAGATAAGGTCAGGTAAAGGTGAGAGAGAGAGAAATAGAAGTAAGGAATATTGTCATGAGAGCGAAAAAGACAAAGATGAACAAAGAGAAAGAGACTGAGATGGACAGAGTGTGTAAGAGATGTGATTGGCTCTTTAGGGTATGGAGACGTGATTGGCTCTTTGAGGAATGGAAATGTGATTGGCTCTTTAGGGTATGGAGATAAGTTTAGAAATATAGAGGAGGACTGTTGAGCTGGGTTTTCCATGTGTCCATCACAATTTCAGCTGAAAGACAGAGATCATTCAAGTGCAGAGATAACAATGGTTCAATATCAGAGAGCGAAAGGATGTAATGGCAGGTAGTGGGGATAATGGTTCAATACCAGGAAGAACAGACATCTAGTACATATAATGGTTCAATACCAGGAATAACAGACATGTAGTAAACATAATGGTTCAATACCAGGAAGAACAGACATGTAGTAAATATAATGGTTCAATACCAGGAAAAACAGACATGTAGTAAATATAATGGTTCAATATCAGGAAGAACAGACATGTAGAAAATATAATGGTTCAATACCAGGAAGAACAGACATATAGTAAATATAAAGGTTCAATACCAGGAAGAACAGACATGTAGTAAAAATAATGGTTCAATACCAGAAAAAAACTGATATGAAGTAAATAAAATGGTTCAATACCAGGAAGAACAGACATGTAGTAAATACCAGGAAGGGCAGAGATATAGTGAAGTTAATGGTTCAGTACCAGGAAGAACAGATATGAAGTAAATATAATTGTTCAATACCAGGAAGAACATATTTGAAGTAAATGTAATGGTTCAATTCCAGGAAGAACAGAGATGTAATATACATAATGGTTCAATACCAGGAAGAACAAATATGAAGTAAATATAATGGTTCAATACCAGGAAGAACAGAGATGTAAATATAATTGGTTAATACCAGAAAGAACATAGATGTAAATATAATGGTTAAATACCAGAAGAACAGAGATGTAAATATAATGGTTCAATACCAGGAAGAACAGAGATGTAAATATAATGGGTTAATAACAGATTTATTTTGGCAGGTCCCCAGTATGTGTAGGTGTAGGCTAAAACAACTGAGCATAGTGTTTGAATGTGGGTTATATTTAGACATGAAGGACTAGGCTATAAGGCAAAACTTAATGTGTGTGAGAGAGACTGTGCTCATGTCTACATTATTTGCGAAGTTGGAAAGGACATTTGAAAGTGATCGACATGCATTTCTTAATTTGCTAACACCTATTGAGACGAAAAACATTCATTATGTGTCCAGTAACCTTTGCAAACCTAGCAGGCGTTCATCATCAGACACTCAGGACATGGGTGTGAAAAAAGAGCTACAATGCTGTCTTGTTAATTCAGATTTAAGTCATGGAGTCAGCTGATGGATGGGCTCTTATTTCAACAAAATACTAATGTAGCACACACACAAACAGTCGCACGCGGGTACGCCAACACACCCCGTCTCCACCAGAGTGATGTCATATCCGTCTTGTTTGGTTGAGCAGCTTGCGCAGTGGCGAGTGAAATTGAAATGCAGCATGGGTAATAAAACAAACAGGCTATCACCAATGCAGTTAGCAAACTGTCCATATTTACCACCATTTCCTGTCGCTGAGGACGGCTAATGTGCTGGCCATGGAATAGACGGCAGTATTTTCTTACTCGTTACAGTGTTGATGCGCTTACATATCTTTTGCATGACGTCCAATTACATGATCCATTTGTGACCATTTACCAATGTACAGTAGAGTGTGTAGACACAGAATGCTTCACCTGTGTTCATTCACACAGATAGGGTGAACGAGTGAGTCAGCGCAATACACGTCTGTTTGTACGTAAGTCCTCACAAAGTGAATACACCCTGAATGGGCTCCTCAAGGTTTTTTGGCATGTGCCAAAATAGAAGAGATGAGATTTCTGGCTTTAGAAAACTTGCAGTTGGGCATAGTATTACAGTCAGTGTTACTTTGGGGAGGTAGAGTTAGGGAAAAGGGTTAGGTTATGTTTAGACATAAACAATTGTTTTTTTAATGTTACGGTTAGAACAATGTTAGCTAGCTGGTAAGCTTGTCTACTGGACCAAAATATCCATTCCTTACATGAACAAATTAAATACGGTGACAAATCAGGAATTTATATAGGCTTATAATATTTGTTTTTGGGGCAAATTTTAGGGTTATGAGTTATCTTTAGGCTTTTTAAAATTATTCCATAAAAGTCAAGAAAACAATGTGTTTGTGTGAGAGAGGGAAAAATAGTGAGAAAATAAGGGACATGGATGAAGAGAGAGAGTGAGGAACGGAGAGAGGGAGACAGGGAGATATCAATGCATAAGCAGTACAGCTTAGAGTCTGTTCATAGTTCTTGTTAAATCCCTTGAGCGCCGGCACTGAACACCACTCTTAGCATCGACAAACCTCCAGTTGAAAAGGTTAGCATTTAGCTAAGGGCTTTCCGATACATTTTCTGATAAAAACCCTGTTCAGATTCACTCTCCTTCCGTGTTTTCCTGCTTCTGTTTCCACCTATGGCCTCAAGAGTCTGTCATTTCACATTTACCTCCAAATGTCAGAATATTGATTAGACCAAGTGAGTTGCGGGTGGTGATGAGGAGGATCATTCTTCATTACGCTGTCGGGTTTCTGCATTTTTCCAGTCAAACGGGTTAGTTGTATTTTTATTCAAAGGTGATTGAGAACCAGTTTGTCTTATCAATGGCAACTGACTAAGGGCAAGCCTATTATAAGATGACGCATACTGTAACCACATCAATAATGTTAAAATAAAATAAACCCAAATACATCCTATACTTGTTTAAAAGACAATAGATAGTTAATAAATGACACTGCGTGCAGCGAGACATATGGTGCTGGTTTTATTTGATGAGTCGGTAGGAGTTGTTTAATTAATTTGTTGTCATTGGTGGTGGTTAAGACACGAAATGAATGACGACTAAAAGAAATGTTTGCTTTGTCAGTGGCCAGATTGAAAAGTCTACCTGAACACAGGTTAGTGTTGAGCAGTAGACTGAGGTACAGTAGATAAGAGCTTTAACTAAAAGAGACTTGGAAGTGAGTTGGTACCAGTGGGTTCAGCGGTGTGTTTGGGTTCAGTGAAGGCCAGTTAACCAGAGTTTAAAAATTAAAGTGATGAAAGTTACATAAAATGTATGGTGGTAAATTACACCATTTATATTGAGGATCTTTTTAGTGCCCAGTCTATAAACTACATTACAAAATTGTAGCATTAGCATTTTTCATTTTTCACCATTAGCAATGTGGGTAAAGGATACCCAATTTGTGCAACAGTATTCAAAATATTTATTTAAATTTAAAAAGGATATACAGTGTATTGGTGTTTTGGAGGAAGGCAGATGGGTTGAGGGTGAAGTTGGCATTTTTCGCTCTACAACTTCATCAGAGGCAATGGTCCAAATCCTGGTAGGGACACTTCAGCTCTGCCCGGGGTTTAATAGGTTTGCAGGGCGAGCTCAGCTTCTAGACACAGTAATACAAGATATTTAATATGAACCTAGACATTTCAGGGAAATGAACAGAGCAGGGATCCGTTTTAACTCTAGGGCACCTAAATTCACATTCTAAATAGTTCTAAATATCGCCAACAATCGCGGAATGCATCTTTAACACCAGTAATTTTACCATAAATAACTAATATTTCTACTAAGAAATTTCAGTAGTTTTTCCAACCCTGATCAGAAAGGAATAACTAACCACCAGGCCAGGCCTCCACACACTTCCTGTTCAGGTGAACCACATGTCAGATCCCACACACGTGGTCAACATGTCAACACCCTGGTGACAGGTTTCTCCTCATTATCAAACATATCCTGTGGCCCCTGACACCTTGTTGAAGTACAGCCATGATCTCTCTCACAACTGTCTCCTGACAGGTCTCAGTTCCCCGTCGTTATCCCTCAGAAGATAATCAATTCTCCGACTGCCCTCGTACAACAACGGAGCGTTCCTAGTTGGGATCCATCTGTGAAAACTATCACGGGTGGTTGCTGCTGGACATTTTAGATTTACAATGAAGAAGGGAGAACAAGAGAGATAGGAGTGGTAAATCTGACAGTTTTTACCCAACAATGACGTTCCGACATGAAGGTCACAGAGAGCTGTTTCGTCCATGACTCCTTTGAGAAATTAACCGCATTCTAGTGTTCTGCTGGGTTACTGATATGAAAGCAAGTCACAGTGACAGTTTGCATGAATGTTGCTCAAGTGTGTAGAAGAGGCTTTTTGTTTCTGGGTGTCTCAGCGTGCCTCAGTTCAACCTGCAGTCACCCTGCAACCAACCCTTTCAAACCCGTTTCACCCTTCACAGCATTGTCATCAATATAACACATTTTACATGGGACTGGTTCTTTAGGCAATTTGCCAGGGATTCAATATAACTATAAAAAAATTGTCGGGCACACTTTACTGACTTCTACCACACTCATTCCCTTCCCTTAGCGTTTATCGACAGTAACTCACAATTAACTGTGCGAAAAAGTGCATTTCATTAAATGCAATTCATGTATCTCTCCAGGCAGTTGGTTTGGTTTCAATGCAATTATGTTTTCTTTTTTTTCCTATGTGAAAAGTAAGTGTTTGAAAGCAAACAGAGCCATTGTCACTGCTAATGTGCGATTGGAGGCTTCAGATCTGTCTAAGTTACTCTTACTTTGTGATGCAGTTTCCATTGAAACGTCGCACTGTACTCACTATAGTTTACTATGGCTGTCTCTAATGCAGTTCAGTGAATGTACCTAAGGCTGCTCTCTGCTTTTTGTGTAGGTGGCAGAGAGCCCGTTTCATTGGGAACATCTGAACAGTAACCGATAGGTTCTTGGATCGAATCCCTGAGCTTGCATGGTAAAAAAATCAATCCGTCCCTGAACAAAATCGTTATAGCTAATGGTCACCTAGCAGCAATTGTGTCTCCTATATAGATCCAAATCGTTATAGCTAATGGTCACCTAGCAGCAATTGTGTCTCCTATATAGATCCAAATCGTTATATCTAATGGTCACCTAGCAGCAATTGTGTCTCCTATATAGATCCAAATTGTTATAGCTAATGGTCACCTAGCAGCAATTGTGTCTCCTATATAGATCCAAATTGTTATAGCTAATGGTCACCTAGCAGCAATTGTGTCTCCTATATATATCCAAAAGTCAAGAGTGCAAGTCACGGTTAAGCTTCAGTGGATGCATGCAAATTATATTTTTGAATTTGAGAAATGTGGCTGAGGGGGCGAAACAAAATTGAGTCCAAAGCAATTTGTTTGAGGGCATATTTATTTACGCTATAGGAGCACTACACGTTAAGCGTCTTTGTCCCACTCTGCTTTAGTCTTCTTTGTTCATTTCCTATTCCCTAACCCATTCATAACTTCACATCTTGTGTTTCTTAGATTGACTTTCTAATTTCCTTGCTCCCTTGCCAATTTCATTCTTCCTTTAGTGTCCTCGTTTCCTAACTGCCTTTCCTCGCTTCATATCCTGCTTTCATTCTTCCTATGTAACATCCTGACCTGATGAGAAGTAATTGCTCCTTGGAAAGATGGTAGAAGATCTAGGAAGTAACTGAAGCTATTAAAGCAGGAACACGAAGTGAGCTGGGATGTGTACGGATTCTTAACAGGTAATGAGCATTTCTTCAGGAGAATAAAAATCTTTGGACCTGAATGAACAGATTGATGTTCTGCCCGTTCAATGTCGCACTCACACCTCCGGTTTTACGTTCTGTCTGTGCTTTCCCGGCCAGCTGGCTCAGGGGACCCGTTGTCCTTGCTCAACCGAATGTTCTCCCTCTTTACTGGCCTCTGTGATTACTGGACCTCTCGTTTCCCTGTTCAACCTCATTTCTGTGCTCTCGATTCGCCGTTAGCTCCTTCAAAGTTGCACAGCATCTTCCTGCTCCATAACTTCTTAATGTGCATGGTTGAATTTCGACTTCGGGACCTGTCCTTTGCCTACAAGACTGCATTTCTACACTCATCAACTCAGTGTTTCATCATACTTTCACTCCATACACACAACCATTTCAGAGGAGTTAACGCACGATTTAGTTCGATATTGCGTTCATTTAACCACTTAATTTATTTTTGTTAATTTGCTATCATCACATGATTCCTGAGGTTATGACTTAACTAACACTGGAAAGCAATTGACAATACCACTGCTAATGTTGATGTTGCTGATAATGTTGTTACTGTCTTTTGTAATAAGTCATGGCTACCGTGTAACATACTGTGGGGGACCTCTGCCAAACATCCAGCCATCTAGCTAATGATCAAGTCGTTACAGACACATATGATATTGCTTTTAGCCTGGCATTGAGTGGCATATGTACTCTGCAGCATGTGTCAGCCGTGAGGGTGCCAAGGCTACTGCAGGGATAATAGCGACCTGTCAGAATCCCACTGCGGCTGAGATGAGGGGAAGTGAGCGAAGTGAGCAGGGAACGAGAGAACGAGAGAGGATGAGGAATGCCGAACTCGAGTCACGATACCATCAGATTGGCGTTTGCCGGTGGGTTAGAAACTGGCGGTTTCCAAGGCAACAAGCAATTAAAGGCTCCTTTGTCTAAGGGAGTGCATTTCGTTAATCCTTTACCGCCAAAATCACCTCACTAAGACGAGCGTGAGAAACACGGAATGCTGAAATGTGTCTAAAACACGGAGGGGAACCCTCGTTAAAATGACTAGAAGTAGGTGTGTGTGTGTGTGTGTGTGTGTGTGTGTGTGTGTGTGTGTGTGTGTGTGTGTGTGTGTGTGTGTGTGTGTGTGTGTGTGTGTGTGTGTGTGTGTGTGTGTGTGTGTGTGTGCGTGCGTGCGTGCGTGCGTTGGGCATAGTTTTAGAATTGGGGTTACTATTACGTTTGGGCATTGGTGATTAGGTTTAGGGTTAGGGTTAGGCATTATTGAAAGGTTAATTTTAGACAATAAATGTGGGTTAAGGTTAGGATTAGAGTTAGGGCTAGGGCTAGGAAATAGGAAACATGGACTTTTTGGTCAAAATTACTTCTTGGTATGTGTGTGTGTGTTTCTGGTAACAGGTAGCAGTTGACTTGCTCTGTGTACGCGTGGTCAGGACGTAACCCTCACAACAACTACATGTCAGGTGTCCACTTGGCACTCTACACTCAATGGTCCGTCATGTTCTTCTGTGCCGTGACTTTTGTCGCAATTACAACAACAGCGGCAACAACAAAAAACTTGACATCGTAGGCTGCACATTTTCATGCTATTTTTATTCAAATGTGTTTGTTGTCACAATAGTCTCGGCTGCTCTTTCCTGGCCTTTAAATGCCTGTCAGTCATAACAATTGCTGGTAGAATTAAAACGGAACTAACAGTCGGCATTTAAGAGGTGAACTTTGACCTCTTATTTAACAGTAGGATCCAATTGACTTAAATCAAACATATTTTTCTTATTGAGTGGTACTTCAAATCCTTCACAAAGTGCACGGTAAGTTTTATAGACACTTAGTAGATATTATGTAACTTGCAATGGGAGGAGTCATGCTTTGTGGTCATGGACAATGTAGATTATTCACTCATGCAACACAGATTTCTTTCCATTTGAACATGTTTCATGGTGAGTCCTGCTGAAAAGTTTGGCTGCAGAAATCTTCTCAAATGTATTGCACTATAATCTAATAGAAGATTGAGATATCTGTATTCTGTCACACCATGAAATACATGCACAGATTGTATGATCTATCTTTGAAAAGCCAGGCTTGCTAACACAAGCAAGACTGCTAATATAACATTTACTTTACAGCCGCATTATCCACCTTCTCATGACCTCTGACCTGTATGCATTAATTCCAGACATAGCTCCAAGCCAAGCTTCTTACGAGCTCTAAAGCCACCCACAATTCATAATCCTTGACTGAAGAGATCCCATTTCAATAGAAATTATGTTTTTTTTTTTAAGGGCCGACTTTAAAACAAAATAAACCTTTGTTTTGTGTTTGCTGGCTGTAGTCACCATACATACATGAAAGAACCGGTGGCTGTTTAAAGGTGCGTGACACAGGAAAAAAGAAAGCTTTGCACACAAATGGCAGTATTCATTATGGGAGAACGATCAGGACGTACAGATCAATTCGCAGTAATTGAAGGAAAAGAACTCTGACATGAAGGACCATTGTTCTCTGGGTCTTTTGTTGATTGAGAACAGATGCCATATATTCAGAGGTCTGCAAGCTAATCAGTGCATTACCAACGCTAGCGAGTGATGCTTCAGGCTAGGTCAATTTGAGGAGGAATCCATATCCTTTCTAGGAGAGACGAGTCCTCCGTAATGACCCTTGTCCTTATTCAGCAGTTCTGTATTCTCAGGGTTTTGTTTCGGTTCTGCTCTGGAATTATTGATCTCGCAGTGGGTCCTTGAATTGTTTTTGTCGCCGGATGTATCTAGAATTCCTCTCATTTTGGGAACTGAAGTTCATTCAAGTTTCAAGTTTATTTGTACAGAAACGTTCACAGGTACAGAAAACCATAGATGTTTTTGCATGTACAGTGAAAATACTGTGCCCCCGTTTCCAACGACGCAGTACTAATGTCCTGCAATGTAATGAATCCTGATCATATTTTGCACCGTGAAAATATATAATATTCTAATAAAGTCTGTTAACTGTAACTGAACTGAGATCAACTTCCACAGAGTTGGAACTGATCAAATGTGTCCGTCACAGATAAATCACTAGAGGCGGATCTTCTGAGAGCTCCTGGGGCACACCGCAGAGTTGCCTGGTCTGAGGTCGCAATATTACATTGATGTTTTTTTTTCTTTAATGACAACTGACAATGTTAGATTCATATCAAATGGTAGAAATCCCCATTAGAGCACTAACCGCCAATCTGAACAACACGTATCAATCATGTTGTCTTCTCGATTCCCCGTGTTACGAACCCCTCCCTCCATTTAGTCATTTTAAAATCTGTTCTGTCTTCCTCCCTTACTCCCTTCTCTCTCTCTCTCTTCCTTTGGCTACATCACCTGTTCTTCGATTCCAGTTGTTCTCCACATGTTACGATTCAAATGGCTTCTGAGAGTTACGTGGAAGCTGCACAAACACAAAATAATGCACAGAAATTCACAAACAGCGAAGAAACACGGCCAGTTAGCCACATCCCTTCCTCCCGGGGCTAGCGCTGAACCTTAGCTCGTTCCTTTACCCCTGTGGGCTATTGTGATTGATACCCCATGGTTCAGAGCATTAATACCCTGCTTGTTGCCACTATTTCTCTGTGATGCAATGGCCATGTTTCGAGGCGCTGCGGCTCGCCCGGGCGAGTGCATCGGGAGGGTATTGAACAGTCACTGTGAATGGAAGGTCATGACGTGTGCGTAAACATCGATGTTTGGAAACCCCAGGGCAACCGTAGCCTGGCGAGCGCATGTGCAGCCAATGAAAGCGCAGCGTGGAGACCAGAGTGTAACTTGACCCCTGGGGGTGGGGATGTCTTACAGCAGAGCATCTTGGTAACCCCCGGTCTGTGTGTGTGTGTGTGTGGGTGTGTGTGTACAGTATGTGTGTGTGTGGCTGAAATAAACATGAATTACAATCTAAACAGAGTACACCAGTATTTGATCCAGTTTCTATAATTGCTTTCCTTTATTGTATATTTGTTATGATATACAACCAAAAACATGTTAGGTTTTAGTAACGATGCAACAGAAAAAGTATTGTTATCTTTTAATAAAAATACAACCAATCAAGGTGGGATCATGTTATGGGGTTATGTGTTCAAATTCCATAACAGGGTCCCTTTTTCCAAAATCATAAAACTTAAGGAAGGAATATATGAACCTAACTGCTACTGTTTCAGAAACTCTTCTACTCTGGCAACTATGTGTTTCAGTTTCACCCATAACATTTGATTATATTTATATTAAAAAAAAATATATATATATATATATATGAATGTCCATTCTCGTATAAATCTTGAGGCTTTTTCCACCCTTAGACAATTAAATTAATGAGAAATCATTCCACACACACACAGCGACCCCCCCATACTTCTCTAATTAGAGGTCTATATATAATATAATCACCCAAAATGCAGCCCTATGGTCCATTATGCGTGAACTAATGTGCCACACAAGTTGTGTGATGAAGGCGATGCAGCATTTCATCGTATTACATCCTCTCTGTTTCTCCCAGTCTTAACGCAATCCAATTTAATAACACATGCTACACTGCACTTGTATCACCGTAATAACAGGCTATCTTCAGGGGACCACCCCGATACGAAATTTGAAGTTGAGTTATCTCCTGCCGATATTCTCGTCCGTTCCTTTTTAAGCTTGATACAGCCAGCTCTTGAACCCTATGTCAGTCCTGTCACATCAGTCCATATTGGATACAAGCCTATAGCTTCACATAGAGGGTTGATGTGCCTCAGTGGGTATAGTGCTGAAGTGACATGGCCTGCCCTGTCCTGAGTGGGTCAGCCTTACATGGACTACAGCTCTATATTAGGAGATCATTGACTGACCATCGTGTTAAAGGTCAGTTCACTGTGTGTGTTTGTGTGTGCATGCGTGCGTGCAAGTGACTTGAAGAAAAACAATGCCCCCGGTCCTTTTATTCCCATGTTAGTTTACCGTCAATACCTGTGGTTTGTGGATTTGGCCAGGAACAGAAGGGTTGCTGGTTTGAATTCCAGTAGTGTGAATTCCAGAGCTGACAAATAAACGCAAAAAATATATATAGGAACAGTTCCTATATATTTTTTTTGCCCATCAGGGAGACACGAATCCCAAGTCAGTCTGGATAAGAGCATTTGCATAGTGACAAAAACGGGAGCGATTCGTAGAAAACTTTCTTCCCTCTTCACCCGTGTACACAGCAAAAACGTCAGTGTTAAACTAACACTCTCAGTGTGTATATAGGTCCAGTGGATTTCACACTTAGGGTGTTGATTTAACACTGACATTTCTACTGTGTATTGTCATGGCTGATAGACACAAGCATTCCTACTACCAAACAAAGGCATGTATATATATATATATATCGGTAAACAAGACATGAAGTGTAGAAGGGTTTAACCATCCTGGCACTGCATCCATGCATGCTCAGAACATTCCGGAATCGAGGTGGTGCACCACCACTGTCCTAAACTGATCACGTCCAAAGATTTAAACTAATCATTGAACCAATCGGAGAGTACTGTTGTCAACGAAACTTGCAGTACTGCTTTCGTGGATTGTGTGCATGTGTGTCCAATGATGCAAATGTTTACGTATAACTGTGTGTGTGTGTGTGTGTGTGTGTGTGTGTGTGCGCGTGTGCGTGTGCATGTGTGTGTGTGACCATTGCACTCCATCGGGCTAACAATGTCAGCACACTATCAGTAGGAATCTATAATTGGAAGATACAGAGGAGTGAGGGAGAGAGAGAGAAACATAATGGTGCGTGGTTGAGAATAAGGTAGGGTTTACAATTTAAATTCATTTAGCAGAAACTTATCAAAAGAGACTCAAGCAGTTCAAGATAAGTTACTGGCTCAAGGGCACAACATCAGGATTTCCACTAGGCAACCTGCTGTGTGTTCATAGAGAATAGTGTTTGTCAGTGTGGTCACTACTCGTCAATACGTCTATTCAAACGGGCTTGATGAGCATCCCTCTTCCCCAGGCTACATTCACTTATGTCCCTGGACAGGAAACAACGCCGCAGTAGCTGTGCCGACAGTTTGTACCCTGGCTGTTAGGAAATCAAACATCACTCATTCATTAATCTGTGTCGTTATGTTCTCAGACACAGTGAGAGAGTTTTATGGCGCCAGATGTTGGGTTTGGAGCTAACAAAGGTTGAAAGTGACGCTCAGTACTGAACAGAAGGCCGTAAAGAGCAAAGTGAGTTTCCAACTGCCAGTGTTTCAGTGTATCGGGCCTTCAGTCCTGTGGGAGTAGGGACTGGTCAAGAGTAGAGAGAAGGAAGTGTTAGGAGACAGGAGAAAACAGTTCCATAGAGGAAGAGCCCGAAGTCTGGGTGCTTGACTGAGGCTCTGTAGAGAGAGAGACGGTTCAGAGGGTCTTTAACAGTTTTACTCAGAGAATGGACGTGTGTGTGCCTGAGATAGAGATTAAATGAAGACACTTCCTTACCTGGAGAGATAAATAGAACTGGTGCCGGCTAAGGAACACCTCGTGATCAGCGTGTCATTTAATATGAACAGATTTGTCGTTTTGTAAGAACAGCTCTGCACTTCTGTGTGAACAGACAAAGCTTCTGTTATTATTTAAGGGTGGAACAGCAAGTTCTGTAGCTAACCACTCCACAAGCCACCATTTACCGCTAATGTGTTGGGTTGACTCTTTCTGAGATTTTCGGGGGCTTGTAAAAGTTGAGGGGTGGAGGGAAATATGGCTTTCCTTTGGAAAAGTACAGATCAGAGAAATATGATCATGAGGCTTAATAATGGACCCTACCAGGGAAGCCTGAGCAGGACTGAGCTATGATGTAGAGAGGGAAGGAGGGAGAGACTGGTCCAGTTATAGTTTTAATCACATGCTTTCCGTATATTGCATATTGACATCTGGACCAATGAAGACATTGGGTTACTCTAGGTGTGTGGGACGCGACGTAGCCATGCCTCACACCGGGGTCAGATAGCATCAGCCCCTGTCACGGACAACGTGCCACCGGGCAACAATGAAAAGTGTCCTTTCCTGTCACTTTAAGTGCCCAGGCAGTGTTTCATTTTATTGATGTCCTCTAGCTTACAGTGAATACTTTTCAGCCCAATAAAAGGAAATAAAGTTATTGTCTCTTTCAAGCTGCTACTCTCCGTCTCAAACAGCTCAATCTCTATCTGAAAGCACGGCTCATAGCAGACAATCACAAGCTGCTTGTCGCTTACCGTTAACAACCCTGTTGGTTTATTTTTTTATTTCCTTCCCCCTCCCATCTTAATACATAATTGAAAATGGCTGCCTCGGTCCATTTAGCACGCTTTTGTTCTTACTACATCAGCAGCAGATAGGCGATGAGGCTATGTTTACCAGAGATTTCTGTTTCTCGTTTCCTCGACGGCTTGATGCATTTTCGCTTGGTTTGAGATTATTGTAAATTCTAATACAAAACAAAAACGATTTAAAAATTGTCTATTTAAGCAGAGGATTCACTGACTGCATCGGTCGGGAGTGATTGTTCGTCAATGTGTGTTTTGTGGGTTTTGTTGGTTTTGTGGGTGTTCGTGGGTGAGATTTCACATAACTGCATGTTTACAATAACACATGTGCAGCGCAGAATATTCTATATTTTGGATGACTGGAAGACCTGTGGTTGGTCACAGTGGCCAGGGTTCGATCCTGGTCACGGTATTCTCGGGTGGTGCAAATTGGGGTAGATGAGTAAATAGCCAGACACAGGTACCTTGTCTTGTCGATCTCTAGTGACTCCTTGTGTTTAGGTTGGGTACCTGCAAAATTTGCAAATACAAGCATGTAAAGTGGAATAATGTCATATGTGTTCACTTAAAAGTTCAGAGTGATACGAATCAGAAGCTGTTTAATCGGAAGATACGCACACCTGCTGAGTTGAAGCTTAAAGTTGAATTTAACACTTTGAATTGGGACAGAAGAAAAGCAAGTAAAACTCATAAATAAATACACCTAAATAGTTCTATGTTGAGGGAGCAGAGGGATAAGAATCAGACAGATTGGCGACATGTGGTTGGAGGAAGCATGTACTGTAAGTACCTCACCTTAATCCGAAGTACATACTGCAGATAGAAAATTACTTCATGTATTACAGTTTGGCGGCCGAGGCTTCTTCCCACCGCTGTCTGCCCCAACCACACTTCTAGATTGTAAGTCAGCGCTCAGGTGATGGTGTCACTCACTCTGGCTGGCCCTCTCGACTCCGCCCTCCCCTGGGAAATGTGTGCAGCGATTGAAGTGATTTGCAATAATAGAACTTTGGGATAAATGGGATTATCCAATCCCCTCTCTCGCAAGGCTCTCCCTGATTCCTGCTGATTGGACGGTGAACCTCATTACCTGGGCCCGATCGCCTCCTCAGAGCATCTTCAGGGACGTGAGGAAATTACCAGAGATGGTTTTGTCAGCGTGGACCACTGGTCCACTGGGATGACAGCTTGTTGATACAGAGACCAGCGACCGAGAATTGTTTGGAGGGTTTCAGTATCCAAGCTGTGCAGAAGGCCTCTTTAGTCATTGTTATGACAGGATGACAGGCCTTTATTTTAACAGACACAATAGTTCTCCCAGTTCTACTGGGATGTGGCGTGTCTGTTTTGACAGAAGGATGTCGGCTTCACATGCACGCCTCTTTCGCTATCCTTATTTAATGTTTTTGTTTCTACCCATGTCCGCGCATATATCTCTCTCTTCTTCCATTTATTATTGCTTTACATTATTTCATGGGTTGTTTGTTACTGACACCAATACTACAGCACAACACATTAAACGAAAGCACCACCAACTATACCGACTTCTCTTACAACATTACCCAAAATGCAAAATATATTCCTAAGTGTAAAATGTATCACTTAAGTATTAAATCTAACTCCAAGTATGAAATATAACTTGAATTGTAGAAAACTCTAAGTGTAAACTATAAGTGTACATTTTCTTCCTGTGTCTCCAGGGAAAGAAGAGTCGGTGGCTACCTTCAAGGGGAACGAGTTCTTCTGCTATGACCTGTCACTGACACCCATCCAGAGCAGCACAGATGAGATCACGCTGTCCTTCCGGACGCTGCAGCGCAACGGCCTCATGCTGCACACGGGGAAGTCGGCCGACTATGTCAACCTGTCGCTGAAGAGCGGAGCGGTCTGGCTGGTCATCAACCTGGGTTCCGGGGCCTTCGAGGCGCTGGTCGAGCCCGTCAACGGGAAGTTCAACGACAACACCTGGCACGATGTGCGAGTAACACGCAACCTGCGCCAGGTAAAAACATGAGACGCGATTGGTTGAGCTTCTATCTAGTCAAATTTTCCAGCAATCTGAATCTTTTTTACTCGTTTGGATTTTTTTTCCTTTAGGTTATCGAGTTCTCATGCTCTGTCTATTTCTCCTCTTTTCACTCTTCTGCCTGGTGTTGCTGTGTTTATCCCAATTCCAGCGTTGAGGTCTGCACTGGATGCCTGGTGTTCACTCTTATCACATTTCTCTTTCCCACAACAACCAAAGATCTAGGTTATGTGATCTGCAAGCAGGGCGAGGGGTCAACGTTGAGACCACACAGGACACATAACTAACACAGTACATGCATCATTCATATTCATTTAGTGCATCCCAGTGCACTTAAACATCCCAGTGCACTTTAATAAGCAACACTGTGTTTAATGAGCAACACTGCGTTTAGCAGGCAACACTTTGTTTAACGGGCAACATTGTGTTTAATGAGCAACACTGTGTTTAAAAGGTAACACTGTGTTTAACGGGCAACATTGTGTGTAATGAGCAACACTGTGTTTAACCGGCAACACTTTGTTTAATGGGCAACACTGTGTTTAATGAGCAACACTGTGTTTAAAAGGCAACATTGTGTTTAATGAGCAACACTGTGTTTAAAAGGCAACACTGTGTTTAACGGGCAACATTGTGTTTAATGAGCAACACTGTGTTTAACAGGCAACACTGTGTTTAACGGGCAACATCGTGTTTAATGAGCAACACTGTGTTTAAAAGGCAACACTGTGTTTAACCGGCAACATTGTGTTTAATGAGCAACACTGTGTTTAACAAGCAAATCGGTGTCTAATTTCCAGTCACTGTGGGATCTGGCCTTGTTTCAAAATGTATGCATGTAACGCACTTACCCAGATTTTATGGCATTTTGCAGTCTTCTGACATGTGACTGAACAGATCTATACAACCCACTCATCAGGAAGGAAAACCAAGCACACAAAACTAACACCAGGTACACACACACACGCAACACACACACAAACCCCTCACAGGCATGAATACACACAGAACCACACACACATGCCCATAGAACCACACACACATGCCTATAGAACCACACACAATAATAGCCACATGGAAGTTGAAGAGCACAGACTCAATACCAGGCTCAACTGCAGGTCATCTGTTGGCAGTTGACAATAGTGGCAGTGAGATGCAATCAATTTCACTTAAAATTACCTTGTTTACTTCTCCCAGTGTTTTGGTAATTGTAATTGGAATGAATGGCTTGTCAGTACCAATAAAAGCCATTGTAATGGTCCCGTATAGCAAGCATACCTGATGTGAATGAACAAAAAAATACTCCACCTCTGCTGTGTACATTTAGCTGCGCATCAGTTCCCAAGGCAAACATAAGAGCTATGAAATGTCTAAGAGCTAAGAAAAGATTTTTCGGGGGGGGTAATTATAATATTTTTTGTTATTTTTATCAATTTGACAGTAGAAGAGCAAACTAGATAGATGGGTAAGTAGAGGGAGAAAATGGGGGCAATAGGGTCTGGATTTGCTATTGCCAGGGGACATACATGGAGCTTAGGCCACTACACCAAACGCTGGCGCAAATTCTCTCTACTTTTAAATGGATGCCATAGACAATGTGGTGGAGGAGAAAGGAACTTTAAGATGCAGTTAAGCTGCTAGGCCATCACTCTACAGTATGAGTTGGACCTTCATAACTTACATTTCAGCTATAACGGTTATCTAATTCTTACTGCAGGGATTGGACCAAAGCAGTCATGTGATAAGACATACACCCGGCTGGGGTCAGAAGACATTGCTGCAGGGGCGTGCTTGTTCACCAGAGTGAATCTGGTTTAATCAGGTTGGAAGCTGAATTGATTCTCGAGATTTGCACTCAGTAGCAGCATCACTATATAGATCTGGGCTATATATATATATTTATTTATATGTATATATCAGCTGATGTCGGTTGATCCTAATTGGGGACGAAGGGCACATGTTATGTTTGGGACCGGAGTGAATGGAATGGTGTGGAACGCACTAAACCCAGTGTGTAATACTGTTCTGTTTCCCCCTTTCCGGACAATAATATGAGCCTGTTCTCCTAAATTAAGGTTCACCGACCGCCGCTGAGTATATACTGTATACACACACACTTTAAATACGTACTGTAATTGTAGCCCACACATTTAATTTACATTCACGAAGGACTTACGATAGTTTTAAATTCAAGTCAAGTCAAATTTATTTATAGAGCACAGGTTTTACACAAACGTAGTTGATCCGAAGTGCTTTACAGTACAATCAAATAAAAAATAAAATTAAGGTCTACATATGTGAGAATACTTAACATGAACAACATGTACAAACACACAATTTGCTTGTTAATATCTTTGTTGGGACCTCAAAAAGTGCTCCTATTCCAATCCCCAAAGCCTAATCTTAACTCTACCCCAGAAGTTAAGCTTAAAGTAACACTCCAGACCCCTAAACAGCTCAAAACTGTTGTGCCGGTCACGGTTCCGACACCACAGGAACTAAAATCACCTCAGGAACTAAAAACACCTCAGCGCGTTCGATAATTCCTAACTCGGCCTTCGTAAGTGACCAGAAATTCTAACAGTGACGTCACAGAAACATTTTCTAAACTACAGTTAGATTCAGGGGAGGTGTTGCGATGATTTTGAGGTGTTTAGGGGTCTGGAATGTTCCTTTAAATCTTACCCCAGAACCCAAAACCGCAAGGCATTTTACACTAAACCTCTCCCCTATTCATAGAGGCCCTTTTCCTTCCAACAACCAGATACTTATTGACTTATTTTATTCTCATGGCTGAATATTGAGCCCAACAATATATCACAGTACAACAATGAAAACAAATATCTCAAACTGTACCTCATTTGACCATGATCTCTAGACTAATTAGGCTATTATATTTTCCTCAGTGAGGAACTACTGTAACGACCTAATAGCAGCTTAGCCTATCGGTGAGAGCATCTAACCAGGACCCGATCGCTTGACAAATCGTCTTCTGAGCTGGAAAGATAAAAATGTGTTGTTTTGACACTGAGAAATGCAATTAATCATAATCTCTCATAATCGCTCATGAACTACACTCATTCTCAACATACGACTATATATTCAGTAACATGAACGTAGGTATATTATATTTAAACGTCGCTAACCTAATCCACTGACAAGATGGCGCCTCCAGTGTGATTGATGTGATGAAGAAGCTCTATGTGAAAGACCAGGTCTTGGCTGGCTGACAGGGATATCGACAGTTTTGACCTGGCTCTGACATATCTGTGACCCCATGCTAACTCTCACACTGCTGGCCAGTCAAAACTCTGGGAAAAGATCCACACACACACAGCATGCATTATATACCCGGTTCTGTCGTCATGGTGTCATCTCACAGAATAGCCATCTTACCAGTTGTGAACAACTTAATACGCTCCACACTGGCTCTCAAGCCACCATTCACATTCCTTTTGAATGCCTGGCTTGATTTATTTCCATTGTTCCTGAAGTGCTCCTGCTTTGTTGTTTAGTAGTAAAATGCGCGTCCAGAACAGTTTGTGCTGGTTGGTGACTCATCATTCAGAATCTCTCTCTCTCTCTCTCTCTCTCTCTCTCTCTCTCTCTCTCTCTCTCTCTCTCTCTCTCTCTCTCTCTCTCTCTCTCTCTCTCTCTCTCTCTCTCTCTCTCTC
>JACXGM010002013.1:10908-42113 GCA_016801145.1 Umbra pygmaea | reverse complement strand
CCTGTGTTTTATCAAGGGCAGGGTCAATGCAGCTAGCTATCAGGAGATTTTGGAGCATTTCATGCTTCCATCTGCTGAAAAGCTTAATGGAGATGAAGATTTCATTTTTCAGCACAACCTGGCACCTGCTCACATTGCCAAAACCACTGGTAAAGGGTTTACTGACCATAGTATTACTGTGCTCAATTGGCCTGCCAACTCTCCTGACCTGAACCCCATAGAGAATCTGTGGGATATTGTGAAGAGGAAGTTGAGAGATGCAAGACCCAGCACTCTGGATGAGCTTAAGGCCGCTATCGAAGTATCCATGCCACGCCACATTGAAGCAGTCATTTCTGCAAAAGGATTCCCGACCAAGTATTGAGTGCATAACTGAACATAATTATTTGAAGGTTGACTTTTTTTTCTTCTTTTTGTATTACAAACACTTCTTTTATTGGTCAGATGAAATATGCTAATTCTTTGAGATAGGAATTTTGGGTTTTCATGAGCTGTATGCTAAAATCATCAGTATTAAAACAATAAATGACCTGAAATATTTCAGTTGGTGTGCAATGAATCTAAAATATATGAAATTTACATTTTTATCATTACATTATTATCACAATATGCTAATTTCTTGAGAAGGACCTGTATATGTAAGAGTGTATGCGTATTACCAGGTAGATAACTAATCACGTTCTGTGCCGCGAGTAAGAGACCAGTATAGTTTTGATCCCCTGAAGTTGTGCGATCTCTGTACATATCTATGTCATAGCTTCAAGACTTATATCTAAGTCTTGAAGCTATGATATCCGTTCATTAAACCAGAAAACCAACTACTCCTGCCTGCTTCGATCTTCCTCTCTCCTCTCTACACCACTCAACCGTGACAGTTCACGTATACAGGCAGGTCCCACCTTAGGAAAATAGACCCGACCAGTCTAACCACGAATGCCGTGCTAACGTGAGCTGAACTGTAAGCGAATTGTGTTTGATTTTAGTTTGCATCGCCAGCTGTAAGTCGTCCTCATTGATCTAAAACCTCTTACCATAGAAGATTCCAAGTCACAGTTCAGCTCACGTAGCACAGCGTTCGTGGTTTGAATGGTCGAGTCTATTTTCCCAAGATGGCACCTGCCTGTATATGCAAACGGTACTGTCTTTTAAATTCTCTTTTTGATAATCTGTCTGTACACTTAAAAAGTTCTCAATGCTTCGGTTTGCATGTAGGGACCCTCATTATGCTACCCTGGAAGTGTGGTGCTATTTTAAGCCTTGTTAGTGGTAAAAACTAGTTATTTCTTTTTACTTCATCCATGCTCTCACAACTAGCGTTATGAGGTATTTATCACTTCGCACTAGAACTGGGCACATTCGATTAGCATGAAAACATATCCCAGAGAACGGTTGACTCTGTACCCATATGTTATTAACCCCTAGGTTCATTTTGCACTGGAATTGTCCTTTAAGTGTGCCGGTCTAATAGTTTAAGACTGGTTGGGTCTAATTAGTAATTGCTTCCAGCCGGTCTCCTTTCTTCCCGACTTATCGCTCAGTAGAACAGAGGGTGGCGCGAGTCATTGATTATCTGTATTCTGTTGTTTGTGGTGTGCTGTCGTCCAGGTAGCTGTATCCTTCATTATGTAAGTTGTGAAAAGAGAATAGTTTTGTTTAACTGTTGTTTGTATGCTCTGTATGTATATTTATTATCTGTGTCCATGCCGCGTTAGAGTGTGAGTATTTTTATATATATATATATATATATTTATAAAATCATTGTGCTTCTCACAATCCGTGTCTCCTGCAACTACGTTATAATGTACATGTTTCCAAGATTGTTTCTATTAAACCTACAATCATTTATCGTCAACCTGCCGGACACAAGTAGACACAGGTGAATGTTATCAACCTCATTAGGAAACGTCCATTCAAAAGGTACTATTTGTAGAATCCGAGCCATAACAAAGTATGGAAAGTGGTATGGAACAGTATGGAAAATGCAAAAAAATAAACAAAAAGAGTCATTTGAAAATGCAAATCACCCGGTACAATATTTAAAAGACATTATTAACACATTATTTGATGTTTTACTTTGTGAATGTATTTTATTTTTGGCAAAATACACTCATTTCACATCTGATGTTTGCCACTCTGTAACATCACTTATTAAGTGTTTGGGCACTGAAGACACCAGTTGGTTAAGTTTATCAAGTGGAATATTCCCCATTCATCCATTATGCATGTCTTCAGGTGCACAACTATACTGTTGCCTTATTTTGCACTTCATAATGCACCACACATTCTCAATCAGTGACAGGTCAGGACTGCAGGCAGGCCATGCTAGCACCCACACTCTATGCTTATGCCACAAAGTGCTTGTAATCTGGGCAGAATGTGGTTTGATGTTGTCCTGCTGGAAAATGTAGGGACATCCCTGACAAAAGACGACGTCTGTGTACATATGTGTACATAAATGTGTGTACATAACATGTGTACATATCTTTCTGCATTAATGGTGCACTCACAGATGTGCAATTTAGAAGTACAAGGTGTTCAGTGCTCAGAGACATGGCCAAGGTAAGGAAGGCTGAAACCCGACCCCCACTGAACAAGACACAAGTTGAAACGTCAAGACTGGGCCAAGAAATATCTGAAGACAGACTTTTCAAAGGTTTTATGGACTGATGAGATGAGAGTGACTCTTGACGGACCCGATGGATGGGCCCGTGGCTGGATCAGTAATGGGCAGAGAGCTCCACTTCGACTCAGATGCCAGCAAGGTGGAGGGGGGTACTGGTATGGGCTGGTATTATTAAAGTTGAGCTAGTTGAACCTTTTAGGGTTGAAGATGGACTCAAAGTCAACTCACAAACCTATAGCCAGTTTTTAGAAGACACTTTCTTCAAGCAGTAGTACAGTAAAGTCTGCATCTTTCAAAAAGACCATGATTTCTATAGAGGATAGTGCTCCATTGCATGCATCGAAGTACTCCACTGCGTGGCTAGCCAGTAAAGGCCTTAAAGATTAAAGAATAATGACCCTTCCTCACCACCATGAATGGAAGGTTTATGACTGTTATTGAAAAGAAGGGTGGCTACATTGGTCACTGATTAGTTTTCGAAGATTTTGAGTTGTTTGTTTATTATTAAACATTTAGTTTTTCATTTAGTTGCTTAATTATTCTGCACACAAATAGTTGCCCAACAACTGTGCACATTCTCCAAAGAAAGCCAAGACCTCACTTTTACTTTCTTAACTATTCAGGTTTGAGGTGTATTTACATTTAGGATTGACTGAGAGCACTGTAGTCGTTCAATAATTAAATGAATCCTCAAGAATACAACTTGCCTAATAATTGTGCTCATGGTGTACACACCCACATACCATGACAGATGCTGATAACAGCTTGGATGGTCCTTTTCCTCTTTGGCCTGGAGAACATGACAGTTGTTTTGTCCAAAAACTATTTGAAATGTTGACTTGTTGGACCAAAAAACACGATTCCACTTTGCAACTGTCCATCTTAGATGAGACTGAGCCCAAAACAGCTGGTGGCGCTTCTGGACAGTGTTGATGTATGGTTTCTGTGGATCTGTGGATGCAGTGGGATATGGTGTTGACTGACAAAGGTTAACCAAAGTATTCCTGAGCCCGTGTCAGGATATCCATTACAAACTCGTTTTTTAAGATCGTGACGTCTGAGGGATCGGAGATCACGCACGCGCATTCAGAAGTGGTTTTCGGCCTTGCCCTTTACAGGTCAAGATTTGACCAGATTCCTTGCCTCTTTTAATTATATTGTGCACTGTAGAAGGTGAAATGCTCAAAATCCTATCGATTTGTCTTTGGGGAATATTGTTCTCAAAGTGTTGGATTATTGGCTGATGCATCTATTGGCAGATTGGCAAACCTTGACCAATCCTTGCTGTTGAAGGACTAGGCCTTTTTTGGAAGGCTCCTTATAAACTATGATTACACGATTTCCTCACGTTTCACATCGCATTCTTAGTACAACTAGTCACATCGCTATTTGTCCTAAATTGCCCCTGTCGCAGCAATTTTTTTGTTTGTTGAGAAATGTGTTGCATGCATCCATTTCAAGGGTTGAGAGGGTTATGTTTGTTGGGGGATGTGTGGGGGGTCATTTTTGGTGGGGGGGGGGTGATCTGTTGTGTGAGGGGTTTAAAATTAAAAGGTGCATTTGTCTGTCCTCATTGTTCATTACAGCTTCAACCTTTTTTTTGAAATTGGGGATGTACCGGTATATGGGATAATTATTCCCAACACCATGCAGTACTTTGTAACTAGAAAAAGCACTGCCTAAATTACATAAATTATATTAAATACATACCGGTGCATGCATGTTGACAAACACTGTGAAAGCACAACTTGTCAGGTCCTCATCGAAATTCTTGTTCAAATGGCAAAATATGCACTGCATAGTGTAGGAAATCATTGTCCCACCTAAACTGCCTTTTTTCAATTTCTTAATATCATGAAATAAATGTTCTCTAGATTTTGGAAGCTGCTCACTGAAAGAGAAAGTAGTTCTGTTTTCACTTTGCAGAATTTTACACAGTGCACCTTTTAACACCAAAAACACATCACAATCTGACTAGAAAGTCATTGGTATGAAATACTGTCAGTTAGTAAAAGCAACAAATACCAGCCTGCTAGCTAGCCACAATGCAATAGCTGTATCACTACCAAGCAGAGTTGAAGGCACTGTCCACTAATCATGGACAAGGGGCTTTGGTGACAATCCCTGGTAAGGTAAGCACACCTTTGTCAAGTGGACAGTTGGACAGGTATGTGCCTCCATCATTTATTTTACCGAAATGACCGAATGATTGTCACTTACCTTTGGTCGCTAACAACTTTTTCTGTTCATATTCAAGTGCCTGAAATAGAAAGAGAAATTACTGTCAATACCAGCTTTTGTACCAGTCAAATTGAAGCGATTGTATTTGTGTGTGTGTGCGAGACAGTGAGTAATAGAGAAGTGGACTTGGAATACCTCTAATTGTACCTGCATGTTGGCAAAAGAAGAATGTGGTGCCAAGCGGATCCTGTCTCGCTCACTCTGCTGTGCCGCCCGCTCTGCTGCCCGCTCACTGCCTGGCGCCCTCTTATCAGCCACAGGACTGTCTGACGCACTGGACTCAGGGTCTGACAGGAGGCAGTCTGAGCTGTGGGACCACAATGGAGGAATATTAGAAAGACAGCAATGTAGAAGCTCATTACAAACTAAGAAGCGTACAGCACAGAAAAGACAGCACATACGAAATGGCGTACTGAGGTGCAGTAAATCCCCTTGCTATCTCCACAAATAGCTGACACCGCCAAGCCAAGACTGGGATATACAGTACTGTGCAAAAGATCTAGGGAGGCGTGAAGAATTTCTGTAAAGTAAGAATTTGGGATGCTCATATTGACTGTTTAACCTTTTACCGAAATTAAAACATTTGACCGATTAATACTACCAGTTAAACGGTTTAGAAGACTTATTTTAAATTTCCACGTATATATGGCCTATATTTGGTAAATCACGTGGCGCGTTAAAATGCGCATCCAGAGCCTGGTGCTTTGTTTTAAAAGGTGGGGAGATATAGGTAAAGAGGAGCGAAATATACCGGCTGCCTGTTTTGAGTCTGCAACACGTTCTTCATTTAAAATGACAACCCTTGGACATTTATGATGACTGGGATATTAACTTGCGCTTTCATTTTTTCATGTACAGAAACGTATAACGCGATCGTATTGGGAAGCATATATTATTTTATTGGCTATAATTCATCATGCTCCTGATGCATTACAGCCGACAATATAATGTTACCTTTAAAACAACACACACAGTGATTGACAACAAACACTTTATTTTCAGAGAGGACCGTAATGGTCATTTAAATGGAATGGGTGCACTCGGCAGATATTGTATAGCTAGTTAGTAACATAACGCATAGGAAGCGTTATCAACATTCCGTTTTGTGTAATGAAATATAGCCCTTATTTGCAGTAGGCCTCCTGTAAGCAACAACCTTGTTCCAGATTGTCACTGACTGTTTTCATTCTAAAATTTGACAACTCTGTAAACACTGCATCAAGGGTACTTTCCTATGATTGACAAAAGAAAGTGAAAACGGCGACAATATTTTGGTTGGTGTGGACTTTACGCCAGTGTAGTGTGGTGAAACCAAACATCGACACAACTTTAGTATAAAACTAGTTTCAACGTATCGATTAGTGTGGACTTTGCACCAGAGTGAACTTATAGCCTACGCAAAGCTGGTGCACCCGGCAGCTGTTGTTGATCTGTTCCGTATGCTGTTTAGACATTAAAAAACAAATACGTGAAAAAAATGGTCTGTATTTTTAACGGGTTACAGACACTCGTTAATTAAATTTTCTATTTAAAGCCAATTGAATCTTATAATCTTGTCAGTTAACGGTTAATAATCGGATAATGAGTTGCGGTTGTTGAAAATGACCCGAAATGAGCATCCCTAGTAAGAATGCTTTCATAAACAGACATGTTAATAGTTTGTATTTGTCAATAAACAGAATGCAAAGTGAGTGAACGAAGGAAAATCTAAATCAAATCAATATTTTCTGTGACCACCCTTTGCCTTCAAAACAGCATCGATTCATCTAGGCACACATGCACAAAGTCAGGGATTGTGTAGGCCTACTGTCAGGTGTATGATGAAACAATAAAAAGATCATCAATCCAATACGTAGGTTGAAATACAGTCGTTAACTGAAACAGAAACAGCTATGTCGGAGAAAGGAAACTGGTTGAGAAACAGCCAAACTCAGCTAGAGGTGAGGTTGCTGAAGACATTTTACTGTCAAAGGTCAAACACCACTGCAAGATTGAGCGCAGCAACAAGACACAAGGCAGAAAAGTCAAGGCAGACAGGGGTTTGTGGATGTGCTGTCCAAGCTCTTTTAAAGAAGTACAAAGAAACGGGCAACGTTGAAGACCGAAGACGCTGTGGTCGGCCAAAGAAACTTACTGCAGCAAATGAAAGACACGTCATGTTCACTTCACTTCACAGTCAGAAGATGTCCAGCAGTGCCATCAGCACAGAGATGGCAGAAACCCCTGGGACCCTGGTACACCCATCTACTGTCTGTAGAAATCTGGTTAAAAGTGGCCTTCATGGATGACTTGTGGTCAAAAACCTTTGACGTAGAAACAAGGTCAAGCAACTCAACTATGCATGAAAACACAGGAACTGGGGTGTAAAAAAAGTCAGCAGCTGCTCTGGAATGATGAGTCAACATGTAAAATATTTGGCTGTAGCAGAAGGCAGTTTGTTTGCCGAAGGGCTGGAGAGTGGTACACGAATGAGTGTCTGCAGGCATCAGTGAAGCATGGCCGAGGTTACTTGCAAGTAGAGTGCTGCATTTCTGCAAATGGAGTTGGGGATTTGGTCAGAATTAATGGTCTCCTTAATGCTGAGAAGTACAGGCAGATATTTATTCATCATGCAATACCATCAGGGAGGCATCTGATTGGCCCCAAATTTATTCTGAAGCATGACAGCGGAAGTCATTAAGAACTATCTTCAGTGTGAAGAAGAAAAAGAGTCCTGGAAGTGATGGTCACCACAGAGCCCTGATCTCAACAGCATCAGATCTGTCTGGGATTTCATGAAGTGAGAAAAGAAATTGAGGCTGCCTAAATCCACAGAATGGATTACCATCGCATCACTATTTACTACTCTAATTGCAATGGATACAAATAATAATACGATGAATACATTGTTTTATGCTGTATAGCACAATTGATTCCAAAGAGTATGTCAAATATGCTTAGAAATATGAAGTTACGGAGAGGACTTGACTTGGCCAAAGCTTCAACAGAAGAGTTAGGACAACTCTGAAAGCTTTTTAAATGTTAATAACTTACTGTAGCTCTGGACAGACATACTGGAGATGGGAGTTTTTGGTCCCGTGAAGCAGTTCAACTGCCTGCCGTTTTCCTGATGTCTGACAGGAAGCCAGCATCTGTTTGAGCTCGTTGCCATTGGCTGAGTGAGATGGGCTTCTGGGCATGCCCACTTCCACAAAGGTGTCAGAGCCTGGCAGAGAGAACATAAAAAAGCATTTCTTAAACCTGACTGTAGATTTTTTCGAACACTAGAAAAAAATGTAAAACTATGTTTTAGGACTAGTAAACATTTGGTACTATAATATTGGATCCATGGATGGATCCTTAAAAAACACAAAATACAGACAATAGCAGAATAGCAAAACCAACATTTTAACAAGAAACAAATAATACAAGGGACAAAAAAGTCATGTGTATTTTCGGAAATTGTGTTCAGTAAAAACATGTTTATATATATATAAACATCTTTTTAAATCTATGTAAAATTTGGTTTTACAGGACAAATTAATGGAATGTTGAATAGTGTAGATAAAAAAGTGAGACAATAGATGAGACAAAATATTAATTCCTTAACGATTTAAGACCTTTTTTTTACTATGCAGGAGGGGGACAGTGGACATGAAGTAAATATACAATCCTAATTGGATAATCATGACAGCTATCCTCCAATCTCTACTACAATATTCTTCACTGAACATTTTTTTGTTTGTTTGCCAAGACAAGGTTTTTCATGTCCATATTATGTGCTCTCGAAAATATTGTTTAATTTCTTTAAAAAACTATTATAAAAGTTTAACATGTATTATTTACTAGTGGTGAGTTATTATGCTACTTCTAGATTCATTGTGGATGTTTTCTGTTTCAAAACTAAGCAAACATTTTTATTGACCACAAATGTGTGTTCAGATAGCTTAGCACAGCTTGTGCACTAAACACGACAAAAATTAGGGTACAGCTTCTATGCAAAATGTAGATTGAAATTCAACAACGGACTGTTAAGTTACCATTCTGTTTTTTTTCCTTTAAAATGTCGATACATCATAAAAAAAAATGAAAATGGATTTTCTGATTTGTTTATGTTCCTAAATGATTCTGGTTCCTTATTAAATAGTGGTGCAAAAAGTTATGGGATATCAGAAACTTTTATTTCTGAATCTAGTGTACATGTGACATATGCATAACAGAAAGGGCCCGATTTTAACGATCTGAAATGCAAGTATCAAACGCGAAATGCAAGTTACATTGTGGGAGGGTAACGGGCGCTGTTGCTATTTTACCGGCGGGATAAATTATTCTTGCGCCCGACGCAAATCTAAAATGGGTAGGTCTAAAGTAGCTTCATTAGTCATAGGTGTGGTTTGGGCGTAAGGTTCAATAAACCAATCAGAGCGTCATCTCACATTCCCCTTAAGAGCAGGCGCGCTTGTTCCATGGCGGATTGCCATTATAACGGCGATTTGCTATTGATTTTTCTTGTTACAAAATGTAAATAAAGAAATGTCACAAGACATGGCATACTTTCCGATGTTTTGGACTCTCACTGAATAACAAGGTTATGAATGCATGGTAATAATTTTGAGATTACTCTTCTGTCAAATAAGCTTTCCTCTCCCGTTCTGCATTTCTGGGCATTTAAGTTAAGAGCCAACGGCACATGCATTTCAACATTACGTCTCCTGAAGTCCGCTAATATTTCCTAATTAATGTCATCAACACATCCATTATTCATGGAAATGTTGCGTAGAACACAACAAGGCACAAAGAATGCTGCGACTTGAGTAGTGTAGTACCTGTTCTATCCAAACACCTGACGCACATTTTCAGTGTGCCAAATGTTCGTTTAATTAGGCTACACTGCGTGTTTCTGTCTGTTTTTGATTAAACAGCATTTTACGCACTTGCTGGCATCATAAGTTGTCATCATTAACCATGTCTTTAACGGATAGCTGTTGTCCCCTTCACAGCCACCCATTCAAGGGGGGATTCCTCCTGGCAAAGTTGCCATAAATGAGTCGTGGCTTGAGCCTGAGTAATTCTGAGTAAAGACATGCGTGATTTTACTATTGGCATTGCAAATTACGTGGGTATACTTGTTGATTGAATGGGATCCGTTGAGGTTGATGTATATCAGTGCAAATAATTCATTATGAATAATTTTAGTAAATGTGTACACTAGATGTATACCGATTTTTTCACATTTTCGGACACCATAATGACTTTCTTGTGTGGTCATATTTTTCCTTCTAATTATGTATTGCAATAATAAAGAACTGCTGCATTTGTGTAGATGAGAGGAGCAAAGTGTATGCGCGTTGAGCACACGCTACATTATGGTTAAGCATGCGCCCTTAAAACAGCATAAGAATAACACGCCACTGACTTTAAACCAGGTTTTTTCTGGTCAGTGGCGGAATTGTTTTCTGAACACGCCTCTTCTTTTCGCTGAACCGCCAACCAATGCAAGTTCATTCCCTAATTTACCGACGCGCGTCTGTGGAGGGAAAAGTCCCATATGCGTCGGGTGCAAGATAGGAATGATACATGCGTTTGTGTAAAAAGTCAATTGCGCTGGGTGTAAGATAGGGCCCAAAGAGTCTCTACATTCTTATGGATTCCATATGCATGACAACCATGTTATTGTACTTTCACAGAAACCATTTCTTCTCATGTAGTGTTTCTCAGATTCTATTTTGCAGGATGTCCTCTACACAGCTGTCACTGCATGATGGCTTAAGCATACCTGAAATTAAACAGCTATACCTCAAACATTGCATCTGTGATGATTAAAAACAGAAGCACCTTTCAAGGCAGAAACCAAGGCTACGGCACAGGAGCTTTAAGTTAGTGAATAAAGTTTAAAACAACATGTCGGTCATTTTAATTAACATTTCCACACTATTCTGTTTGGTGGGTTCTCCCTGGGCTTGATGGGTACGGGGACCACAGCCAGCTGGAACAAGCTGGAGAACAAAGTAGGCCTCCAGGAAGAGGAAAGCATTAATACAGTGACCGACGCTAAGGAGAACATTGGGCACCAGCTCCAAATAAATGGGGATGTTAGGAGCGTGAGAGCCAATCGAAACTTAAACCACACACGTTAGAGACACAGGGTATTATGGACCACTGGAATACCAGCCATCAGTGTGATCAGGCTGCAACCTTACCAAAGCGGTTTATGAATGGGTACTGGAACGTCTATTGGTCTACACATTTATTGAGGTATACTGTACGTTTACTTAGCAATTCAGAAGGCTTTCTGTCGGCTGCTCAAAAACCTCATACATTGGCTTATGTCGTTATTCGGGAAGTTGCCAGCAGCCTCTCAGTATTCCTTTCTGATCTGCTTCCTACTTGGAGTTTCTTATATATCATTTGGTAGGATAACATGGTGTGTGAGTTAGGTTATTTGTTACATCTGAACAAATCCAGGATTGCTATTATCATCTATGTTACTTCAGTGGTATATTTTTAATATTTAATTTAATCACATCACAATAAATCATCCCCTAAAAGTGTAGCAGGGGTCTCCAACCCTGGTCCTGGAGCTCTACCGCCCTGGTGCTTTTCACTCCAACCCTATCTTAGCACACCTGATTCTAAAATTAGCTGGTGGATAAGCTGAATGAGGCGACATTTTGTGTGGTTGGAGTGAAATGTAAGGAACTTTTAAAAATGCACATTATGTTTTGTTTTCTCCGTTTCTCCAAACAACCCATCCTTCCTGGTAGACTTCGAGCATGTCCAGTGACCACAGAAGGGGAGTAGCTTTTGGCTAATTGTTTGAAAATTATGTTTTCATAGCTCGCTCCAGGCGAGACAACCTGAAACATCAGATTTCTGTTCTCTCAGTGAAGAGATGTACTGAACGAGAAAGTGAAAAGGATTTAAAACAAGAGTTTTCAGAAGGTAAGATCTTGTTAGCTCCATATTATACATTGCTAGCTAGTTATTGTGAAATATTGATTTTATTTCTTATTGTTGACATTTCCCACCCCTTGATACAATATACAAGTTCCTAACGTTTACTAGTCCTTAAAAAAGTTTGTATTTATCAACAAGCATCCATAGTGCAGGTTTATATGCTATCATTTCTAAACTGTAGTGCAATCATCTGTAAACTACTATATTTGACATTCGGTACATTTGTGTAGAAACAACTGATAAATTCCTGAGATAAGTTTGAGCTAAATTTAAAGTTAGCGTCTTTGTCAAAATAAATCCAAAGAGAATTCATTTCCATGTGTGTAGCTGCTACCTTGGTCTTGGTTGGACTTGCTGGAGCGAGGTTCTGAGGGGTTGTGCCCACTGGCATCCTGGACGGAGTCACACTGGTTAGTGTTCCTCACTGTGTCTGTCAGAGACCCACTGGACATCCGCCCATAGACTGAACCCGGATGCTGCGCACACACACACACACACACACACACACACACACACACACACACACACACACACACACACACACACACACACACACTGTAGTTCACACTAAATATTACCGGTTACGTACGGTAGAGGCTAAGTATTTTTAAAGGTAAGCTAGGAATGACCATTTGTTTATTCAAGCCAGTTACCTTCATATGTCCATTAAGGGTACAGGGGCCTTGGGAACAGTCTGGGATGCCATTGGATTGCTTGTCGATGGGGGCGAGGCCCGGGGGAGGGGAGGGAGTGTTCTGGGTGTAGCCTTGAACGCCAGAGAGAAGGATGCTGCTCAGTGTGACCTGGGCACCAGGATGCATCATCAGCTGAGAAGTGAAGCCTGGACACATGATGGAAAAAAAACATATCAATCCTTTATACTTAGGGCTTCCGGAATTCGGGTTAAACCGATAAAACACGATAAAACATCCCAGACACAAAAAGAAAAAAGACATATTTTTTTCATTCAGATTTTTAAAATGATTTCACTGATAGTATCAATTATCAAAAATGAATTACATATGTCCTCGAGATAATTTATTTCAACACATATTTAACATAATCATTTGTGTCTAATACTGTAGGTAGGTTAGGCTACAATCATACGCGTGTCACATCATGTCGTGCAGAACAAATAACAATAGCTAGCTGGTTCGGTAGTTGACTGACAGTTGCGAAACAGGCAAATATTTTCCCTTTTTTTGTTTCACGGACATGTTTTTTTCAAGGTGTGAAGTGTATAAATACTTCTATCTATCCCTGCTCCGGAGATGCCTCTAACACTGCTCCAGTACTTCCTTGACCACAGCTCCATTGCTGCCTATACTCATATTCATGCATATTTTTCGATCAGAGGCCCCTTTGCTTCATGCTGGTGGCTCAACACACCTTGGGTGCTGGTGAGAGAGCTGGGCCACAGTGAGGGTGAAGGAGGGCTCGGGTTCTTAACAGGGCTCATTGAGGAGTTCAGACTGTTCAGGATGGAGTTTGGCCCCGGGGAGCTGCTGAGGGAATGGGGCGCTGAAGTACCAAGCAGGCCTGGAGGAGAGAAAAACGTCTCAATGTAAAATGACTCTACAAACAATTTCTTTCCACATGATAATGTACATACATTATTTAATAATATCACAATCACTCAACAAGTCCTCTCACATTCACGATCAGGAAGGAAATAATAGAACCATTTGAAAGATTTGGGTCTTTGAGAAATAGAACTGAATGCAGTCAATAGCTGTGTTAAGCTCGCAGCGCTATATTTCAACTGAAACGTATTAAAGCAGGCTGAGTCGGGTTTGACTGTTTCAGAAATTGCTAATTTGACTCCAGAGATAAGGCTAGGATGTCTCTGGCAGACTGAGCTGTAATCTGATAGATATGGATGTAGTAATTAACTACATGCTGAGTTGTGGAGGCCGATATCTTACCCATGAGCTTTTGGGGTCATAACAGATAACCCAGGAATGGACGGCTTGAGCAGGATATTTATGCATACTATCAACGTAATCAGTTTCCAGACAAACACATCCTACACATACCAAAATATGCTGTAGGCAGGTCAGATAAAACAACTTAAGAGCATATTTGCATATTGTAAACAATTTGTGAGTGTCACATCCAAAAACAGGCACAAAAATCTCATGGTGCGCTTTTCATTACTGTTGTGGACATAGAGCATTTACAATACTTTTAAGAATAAAAACAAGAAACACAAATAATTATAGTATGTCAAAAAATAAAACCGATTTTATAGGCCCCATAGTATAGTATATGGATCATAATCTTTTCCTGGGTCTGTTTTGCCAGAATTTAACTACAGTAGGATGGCATATCACTTTCCTGCTGTACCGAAACTAATCTGTCATAATAAACTGCAATGCTGTGGTTTGGTGAACAGTACACCCTTAATAGTAACGGTAACAAGACTGTAGGTTTGTGTATGCGGCTTAAGCCAACTTATTAATCGCTAAGCTACAAATGTGTGTAAGAAAATGCCTTGGCAGGGCACCATTCATGTTCTTTAAGCAATCTCATTATGGATAAAGAGGTGGATGAGAAGACAAATACATTACCCAGACTGCTTAGCCCCAGGCCAGCTGAAGCCAGGATGTCCAGGCCAACAGGACAGATGAGGGTGGGGGAGGGGCCATTGGAAGTGGGGGTCATGGCTGATGATGAAACACCATTGCTTTCCAGACCCAGGAGAAACTTCCGGGCCTCATACATGTTCACTGCATTGCGCTCTACACTTTTTACAATCACAGACTGAGGAAGTGTGAGAAAGAAGGAAGAGAGTAGGAAAAGAGAAAATAACATGGCATGTAACTGTTAGTAAGAAATGTAATTCAACTACAGTGAGGGAAATTGGACAATAATGGTTTCTCAACTTAAGTGCAATTTGTTTTCCTTTGAATATATAAAACATTAGAAATGACAGAGACAAATATGTTGTGAAAACAACATTGATACAGTTGTTTCATTTAAGTGTTCATGTGAAAAAGGGAGCTTGGGATTGATATACAACTTTCCACAGTTTAAACATTACCATACAAAAACATGCACATGCACACAAATCCTGTTTTTAGTCATACACTTGCCAAAGAGCATGCTGCCAAATCAAGAACGGTCATTATTTTTCTTTCCTCCAACCTTTCTTTATAGAGTAACAAAATAGCCAGAACCAAAAGGTTTCAAAAGGTTGGGTTTTAAAAAAAACTAGACTAAATTGGAATTTGCTGTCCAAGTTTTAAGGTGATGCTGGTTCCAGTTGTTAGATGGGCTACCAGTTGCTGGAAGTGATGGGGGAGTGCCAGTAAGGGACACTCATCCCGCTGGTCTAAAGAGGTTTTAGGGAAATGAAGAGGACCTTACCCTGTGCAGGTTTCTGTGTTTAGGATGATTAATTTTCAAAGAAAAGCTTCAGGATTTAGGGTCTCAACAGTGTATTTGATCTAAATGCCACGATAAAGACATCTAAAGATATTTATTTTGAAATGAATAATTCTTGAACAACTTATTCGATATATTTTGGGCATTCTGTGCATCATTATGAATATGGACGCATCCTGTCAGTAACTGTATGTTCAAGCGCATGTAAACAGAATGAATTAGCAGTAGAACGATTTAGCAATAGTGCTGTCTATGTTTTGAATTACATAACATCCACAGACCAGCACAATGAAACAATGAAACTGAGAGTGTTAAAGCTTGAACATGGAGGTATTTTCAGCTTTTTTCGAGTTGTTGGGTTGGCCTACAATCTTTAGATGTCTTTATCATGGCATTAAGATCAAGAATACAGCCCCGAGACCCTTTCCTTGCTGTGGTCACTAAAAGGTCCTATGACTCATAAGACGTAAGAAAATGAATTATAGATATGCTACGGATATTTTTTATAAACCTATTGATAATGCAGATTGGACAAGTTAACATGTTTAAGAAATGTTTAATAAATACGTTTTTGTGGAAGTAGACTAAGTAAATACTGTAGTTACCAGCTGTTTAAGTTTTAGTATCGTACCTTGCTGGGCTGCTTTGGTTTGGGCTTGATACTGATGAAGACATCCAGTTGCTCCATTAGAGCTGTGATACACTGGGGCTCCACCTCGATGTCCTCTTTGATGTCAAACATCAGTACCAGGGGAAGGCAGCCCTGTTGTACACACAGATTACCACAGACTATTTGCGACAAGATATTTAAATAATATGACATTGAAAGGGGAACAACAGTCATGATCGTCCATCTGAAATCTTCAATCCCCACTTTGCAAATGTGTGCCTACATGACTAGATGTGTCAACCAACTCTAGCCGACTAAAACAGACGGAGCCCACTCCCAAACGACCTGCTCCACCTCATTTTCATTGGGATCGGTCGTGTCTGAGACAGGGTGAGGTCATTTTATTTAAGAAAATTGTGATTCAGGAGTAACTTGGCAATTTCAACGAGGTGGTCATGTGACCGGTTTTCCCCTTCAGTCTTACAGAGAAGAAAAATACCACATGGGAAATTCCAAAACAATTGACCAGAACAGCCTATTTTGCATGATCCCACCACAACCTCCATCGTACATTATTATTTTCAGCTGGGCGATAGAGAGGTTTGGGTAGAACTAAATCAGTGTAGGCCAGGCTGGTAAGGACAGGCAGGGTATGGAGCTGTAATTTACGGTCTGAGAGACGGTCTAAACATGGCTGTCTCTGGGGGAGATTCATCCCATTTTGTCAAATGACTTGGTTTTACCGAGGCGGAACAAAGGAGACTCTTCTTGTGTGTCCCACTACCAGACAGCAAAGAAATGTTTATAAAACTACTTCTCCACTTTAAGACTCTTTGGTCAGGACTGACACTATAACAAAATGACACCACTAACGGTTAACATAGCCGATGTACGTATATAATGGTTAATGTTACATTACGCAGGATGCCAAGACTGGTGAATATAATGTCTCTAAAGGGGCTTGTTCCAGAAGCTAGACACCAAATAAACACATACAATAAGTCCTGCTAAGACCATAAAATGAAATACAGAAATGATCAATACAGGATCAAGTTTGAAACCTAATACACAGAGGTTAGGACATGGGGAAGTGTAAGCAGAAAGCTGCCCAGTGAAAAGCCATAATTTGAGGAGACAACTCTGTACCATGCATGAGATCTCCAGCTGTCCGCTCTTCATGGCTGATGGAAGGCTACTGGTTATACAGGTATACAAGTTAACATTCAAAAGGCTACAGAGCCAGACAGGATACCATGGTGCGTTAAAACACACCAGATGGAAAGTGTTTTCACCGACATATCTCCCTCACACAGTCTGTAAAAACAACCATTTTCAAACAGACCACCATTGTCCCAGTGGCCAAAAGCACCAAGGGAACCTGTCTTACTTTAATTGCTATCCTCCTGCAACATTCATCTGCGCCCATAGAAGTTTTGAAAGGCTGTTCATTACCCACATCAATATCATCAACCTGGAAACTCAGGACCCACTTTAATTCGCACCAACACAATACAGTCTATATTGCCCTTCACTCTCAAAACACGTGAGAAGACTGTAAATTGACAGCATTCAACACCATATTCCCCACCCAGCCAATCATGAAGCACAAGACCCTGGGACTGAACACCACTTTCCGCAACTAGATGCTAGACTTCCTGTGGGATTTCTTTCCCACACAGACCTTCAACAGGTGTGTGCATAGTTCCCTTTCTTTACTTCTTGTTCACCCCTGGACGACTCCAACGCGGTGGAAGGCCTGATCAGATGGTGAGAAGGCTGTATGGAGCTCAGAGGCCTAGCAGTGCAGTGCCACGACAAAAAAAGCAAACGCTGCGTTTACACTCCGATAGATTTCAGCAACATTTTTGTGTCCTCTCCATGAGACAAAATAATTTCCATACTGTTCGTATTTACATGTCCCGAGAGAGCAATCACGCATTGCATGTGTCATCCAAGACGTTTTGAGCTGGGTGCCCTCAGAAACCAAACCCCAGTTGGGATCTTTCAAAATCTTCTTGTGCGCTACCTCCAGAGGTCGCGTGGAATTCGAGAGAGAACTGCAAGTTTACACACTACAATTGTG
This sequence comes from Umbra pygmaea, assembly GCA_016801145.1. Lineage (NCBI taxonomy): Eukaryota > Metazoa > Chordata > Actinopteri > Esociformes > Umbridae > Umbra > Umbra pygmaea. Next base: position 24,233 of record JACXGM010002013.1, on the reverse strand, counting down.
TCTCGTCTGGAGCTGTGCTCGAGGGGTTGCGAAAAACGTTGCTGAAATCTATCGGAATGGAAAGGCTGCCAAAGGAGCAGATTGTGACCTCAAATTGATGGGACTGTAGTGGAGTGGACCAAGAGCTAGATGTTCTTCAGTGTCCTTCTCTAAGGATTTAACATGGTCTCCACAGACACCGATTTGAAAAGACCACATAGGTGTTTCATCCTTCTGCGGAGGCTGAAAAACATTCCAACATGGAAACAACATGATCTGTCAGCTACAGTACATTATGTCTGTAACCCTGTTTCCCTGAAGCAGGAAGCAAAGTCTGACACAGCATGGAATAGGCGCTCTCACTGCGGGTAGATCTGAAGAAATTGTTCAGTAGCGCCAAGAAGGGGTTGAGCCTGACTGGAAGTTCCCCTTCCAGATGATACACCCACGGCTCAGCCATCTGATTCAGGTCCGCTCTTCATCGTGCCTTGATGGGACATTGCCAATGATGTATCATACCTAGTTCCCTTCCAGTCAGTTACTATTGTACGACACACTATGGTGTTATACAGTTACACCCTAAGCCGGCATAATGTTAATTGACTTCCAATGGTAACTGACTTGCATAGATATGTGCTCCTGTATAGGAAAACTTGGAATCCAACTTCTCACCCAAACTTGCCACAACCACTAACAGACTGTTGCTAGGCTTTGCTAACCCTTCGAACAGTACCCAGGGTGGCGCCACACCTCTAGTGGATGCCAACCATGTTAGGCAAGCCTTTCCCTTTGCTGTCATATGCCAGGGAGAGCGTCTAGCCAGACAGCCACAGCTGAGACAGTGTTCTACCCGGAACTCGCATGGCAAAGCAGAGAATATTGCATAACTATAACTTTTGTGTTTGAACCAGCCCTGCCTTGTTTTCTTTTATATTGTGAGATCTTCTGACAGACTTGATCACTTTTCGGTATGGCAGTTGTAAGACACGAGGCCAGAAGGTGAAAGCAGATGGTAGTTCTGCCTAATATATAACTGTGGATATACTGTTCACCCTGCAACCTGGTACAGGTGCTTCAAGGCTGATTTCGTCTCTTGCTCTGTAAAGTTTTCACACTAAGCTAATTGAATCGCCAAATTGTTTCCACATTTGGAATCCACATCACATATAATCTGTTTGTTCAGGGGCAAAATACAATAAAACTGATTTAAATCAACAGAAATGCATTTAAAGGGTCATTCATCAAAAGTAAGCCAATTACTTTAATCTATACAAATCATGCACGGACACATACCATAAGGTACTGGCGCGCCAGGCAGACAGACTCAATGGTTCCCTGGATGTAGACAGTTGACTTCTTCTGGGGGCTGTTGGGGTCAGGGAAATGGATCTGGGCCCCTGTCCTCTGGGTAATGTGCTTGACGTTGCTGCCGTTGCGGCCCATCATAAAGAGGTGGTGTTGGGGGGCGATGTCCAGGTGGGTGCTAACTGAGATGGTGCTGGCCAGGCCGCCCGCTAGGTGCTCCAGCAACATGGCTGTACCCCTCTGGGTTGAGAAGACCATAAATATACAAATCAATACAATAAATGTGCAGCAGCTAGTATTACTATAAAGGAGTAGGACTCCTTACAGTTTGTCACCAAATATCAAGGCACTTTGCTCCAAAGAGCTAGCCAGGGTGAGTGAGAGTATGCAGAGGGAATAAGGAGTCATTTTAAACATCACATTCAGACAGACATGGACGAAATCCCGACCAAAAGTATGTTCACTCTGTATGCTTTGCTTAAGAGCAGTGTTTATTTTAGTTGGTGAAACACCATTTCAACCATAGTTTACACCAATGTACCCCCCCCTTTTTTCAGTTTCACCTGGCAGCCAACAGAACGGTTTGACTACCAACATAACAGTATTCAGCCTCTGCGAACAACCACTGGAGAATATGGAAAGCCTTCCAGTGGAACTCTAGCCTTCACCCACTGAGGCCAGCACGGCAATTCACTGTGGTTTTCGCAAACCCCTCAAAGAGAGCAAGGTCTTCCACCAAATAGCACACATACTTCCCCGAACTACCCGAGCCCAGATCTGGCCAGTACCCCAAGTCAAAACAAACCCTTCACCCGTCCATCTCAACTCACTCTAGGCTGAGATGTACAGAGGCCCATAGTGAGGGTGGGTCAGCGGTAGGTGGTTGAAGGGGGTGTCTGAGGTTCGGGGGTGGACTGGTCCAGGGTACTAACCACAGCTTGAGGGCCCAGGGTGAAGGAAGTGGGGAGGAAGAGGGAGCTCCAGACAACTTATATTAGACATTTACTGGGGAGATTTACTTGCTCACAGGTTAGATTACAGTGATTTGTTCAAAGGGCAACATTGCTGTATTTCCCACTGGGGAGCTGAGCCAGCAATAGTCTGGTAGTAGCAGTCTACTCCTAAAACCGCAAGACCCAAGCCATGACTGCTCTGTTAGTACTGTGGTTTGATGGCGGGCAGATAGGAGCCGCATTTCTGGGGCTCACCTTGACGGCACTGCAGTTGTTCTGAGAGCCGCGGACGACTCCGGTGGTCCCGTAGAGGCGTGTGGGGGGCTTGAAGGACACAGTGAGGTTGTAGGTCTGTGAGATGTGTTGCATGGTGGGGGAACCGGGGTCAGGCTGCACAACAGCTGGCAGCTCAAAACACAGAACCAGAGGGAGCAGTTCCTAACAGATATAGACAAAGAGCGTCTGAACGTCACACACGGCTAGAGCCAGAGTGGCACATCGTTACTGTTGGGCAAAAAACTTGTATCTCCAAAACAGACACCTTTCTTGAATTGAACAAATGTCTACATTTTCTTCAATGACCACCATATGATTTTGAAATTTCAGAAGACATTTTGAATACTTCTGACAAGAGTCATGACATAATTTGGCTACCTTTGGTGGGGTCTCCTTTAAACATGTAAAAACAAAACAGGCAAAAGTGGAGATACGTGGCAGCGATATATATATATATTGCTATGGCCGATAATGATATCCTTCTGCCACCTTTACACAACTACCCTTCACTGTGTAATGTACCAGTACTGTATGCTCCTGCAATAGAACAATACTCATGATTTAGTGACCATCGATGGTGACTCAATCACAATGTCACAAATTATGTTGATCTTTAGCACATTGCAAGGATATACACCAACAGACCTGCCCCTATTTGCGTTAGTCTATATTCGGCAAGAGAACAATATACATTAGAAACAGCTTATAGTACCCAAGGAGTGCCAATCCTCACATCAAGCCTAATGTATTATTTCTCTCACTGATCTTTAAATGTCAGCTGACATTTCATGGATCTTAACAGCGGCACAGTGATTATTGTTTTAAAAATAGTTTTGAGTGTGCCTGGTTGGCCAAAGCATAGCCTAGATTCCTCTGTGTAATTAAGGTCCTTTTTCGTTGCAGACACTGCAAGTAGACTCAGTTGATGTTGAAATGTTTCTTCAGAGGATTTGTGCCCTCATAGTAAGTTTAAGCAATCCTGTTCTATTTCTCATTTACTTGACCTACAATTAGGCCAAATTAATTTGATTAATGCCCTTGAATTGTGTAATAAGCATAAAATCCCACACAAAGTGCTTTCAATAGCTTACAAATTGTGCATTTATATAAAATGCAACAGCAAATAGATGAAGCATTATTATAAAAAATTCATAACATACAACAAAAACATTGGCTTAATGTAACAGTACCCCCCTCCCGAAGAGCTTGAAGTAGTGTTCTAGCCAGCCATGTTATGTTCAGCTTAACCAGACATCAAATGTTTATTTCCTAACCAATAGATTGTTCTCATTTGTCTTGACTGTTCACAGCCAGTTCCAGTTCACTCATTATTATTATTATTATGTCACTTCTATCATTATTACTTTTAGTTGCTGGCTTTGTGTTTTTTTTAAATAATTGTTAGCTGTTAGTATATTACTCTGTGTTAGTTATGGTTGATTATTTGATTTATGTTTTACAGACTCCTCGTAGTCTGTTTATTTTCATTGAAGAGTATTTTCTATTTATTAAACACCTTTGGCTTTATCTAACTTCACATTTGTCTCCGCTCTCTCCCTACACTTAAGCCAAACATTTAAATAAGATTATAATCTATAGTCACAATTAAACGTTTTACTTTCCCAACTTTTACCATATTTTGTTATGCTTCAGAACACAGTTTAACTGGCACATACTGGCACATACTGTAGATTGGTTCAGATTTTCTTAATGCTATATTTTCATGCAGGTTACAGTTGACAACAATACTACAATCATTCGCCAGAGCTAAGGTAGGAAAATGGGGAAGAATTCTAAAAGAAAATGAAAAATCATTCAAAAAGCCGGAGAACCCCTAGTCATATCAAATACATGTATACTCTGTAATTAATTAAATTCACAAACTAAGTTGACTAAATTACACTGTTTGTTGCCTGTGTTACAAGTTGACAACTGTGTGTAACAACAATTCTTTAAATTGACCTATTTTAAACGGTTTGAAATGTGGGTTGATTGTATCTAATAAGATGAATGGGGCGTGTCTTTTCCAGAAATCTCCCAACACTGCACGCTCATTGGATGAACAGTCTAAACATAACATAGGTGAAAGCATTTGTTTGGGTGAGACCTCTATACATAACGTAGACATGTGCACATCTACCCAGTCAAAACATGGTCGACCTCAGATGGGCGAGGCAAAACATTCAAATGTTTTAACTCATAGAAACGCTGCTGTCTATCACAATTTCTACTGTGCCTGTACTTAGTAAGGTACTAACATAGCATAGCGCCCTTTGACACGCACACGCTGTAGCACAATTCCACTGGGAGCTGATTAAACATACAGTACAATACTGTAGTACCAAATCGTGTCTGCTCCTAAACGTTCTGTTGATACTCAGACTGGAAATGTAAAAGCCACTAAACTAAACATCAAGTCACGCCACCACAGAAACCTGACAAAAAGGTGGATTGCTTCACTCAAATCACACCAGTCATTTAAACTGCCAGAGACAAGGAGAGGCCAAGGATCTTTGCTTAAAAGTTCATGCATACACTTAAGGCTACTTACTGTATGGACATGTGTGTAGGCACGCATGCACACACAGACACGCACACACACACACATGCACACACACAGAAACACACACTTATCCAAACACTCTGTCTTGGGCAGTGTGCCATAGAATAGTCTGCCAGAGAAGGGCAAACAGCATGAATTATTCTGACCAAAGAAATGTGCCCATGATTAATCCCATATGTTTCTGGGCCTACATTTATATCACATTTCAGGGGTTCCACAGTGAAAGCAGAGAAATGTAGGTCAGTATGTAGGGAATACAGAAGACAGATAGTATGGTTTGACAGGGTGCTGAATGAAGCGTGGCACACACAGAGCTGACACCAGCTTTAGAAAATAGGTCTACCTGGCAACTTTAATCTTCGTATGTATATAATCTGCAGGTGTGTAAATCTCTCTGGAAATTACTCAAATGTAAATGGGTGCACGAGTTCAGAAGGTGCAAACTGGTGAATATTGTACTACACAAATCTGTCACAAAGCTACTAACAGACACCATTATACACCATGAAGTCTTCAAAAGCCATAGTATTTCTCACAGTGCGGCCTTGCTTTCAAAACAGTCCAATGGTCTGATACAAACAATCATATCCCACATCTGCACTGCTGTAAATGCAAAATCCATGATATCCTCCCAATTGTTCTTTTTGGTCACAGGCAGAGACACGTGAGCCCACCGTGGATCATTTAATAGTTAACTCAAACAGCACAGAGACAAATATTGAGGAAACAAACTCTACCTATGACCCTATCTGCTAGTCCAGCTATGGTGGATATTCCATCTTGCTGTCACCATTAAAATATAATTTTGCCACTTGTGCAGACTACACAATTGCCCTGTAGTATGTAGCTTAGGGTTTGCAATATAATGGCACCATGAATGACAGCCATATTTGAAATAATAAAATGAAATACGAATCAACACAAAGAAGTAACTAGTGTGTATGTATGACTATTTCCAAAGCATTCTCATGGCGATACATGGGTAACCGAACGTAATGGAAATTTCGTATAGAGACCCACAAAATGGCCATTCAAATGTGAGCTCTCGCCCTTCTAACAGAACATTTCTAAGAATAGACCAATCGGTTATAATATAAAGTACTTCGGGAAAACGTCAGGCATAACATGCTTGGTTCCTGAGGTTAAGGTTAAGGTAAGGTTAAACCAGCAGTATGTAACTTTTTCAAAAAATACCAACAAATACAAAAACTATGTTTTAGGACTAGTAAATGTTAGGAAATAGCTAATTGAATCCCTGGGTTGAAAACACCACCTTAAATAATACAAAATACAGACAATAATAGAATAGCAAAATCGACAATTCACAGTATCTAAGTAGAAACAAATGCATATTATGGACACAATCATGTATATTTTTGGAAATTAGTTATATTGTCCCTGTATTATTCCTGTGTTCAGTAAAAACATGGATTTGTACAAAATAAAAATAAAAATATATGTACAATTTTGACTGGATTAATGATTGAAATGATAAATAGTGCAGTTTTAAGGTAAACTTACTTGTTTTACATTTCGTATCCACACAAGGCTTTACGTTTCCCTGACTTTGGAAATTTTTGTGTTTTGTATGATTTTTTACTTTTCACTAGGAGAACATCCTGATGTTTTACCTGATAATTTACAAACACATTGTGTTTGTTTGTGTGTCAGAAAACCGACAAGTTTGGGCATTTCTGTTTGGTCTATAGTTTGAAATACCACAACTTCCAGAATTCAATGTGAACTTTGTGCCTGCGCCCTGCGAGTCGCTTTGTTCACAATGAATGTAGCGCAAGCTACTGTAGTAGGCTACAAGCTGTAATTATACAATGAAACTTGTACATTTAAAACTGGTCACAAGTCTGAGAATTTTATGCACTTTCTGGCATCAGTAGGTACGGATTTAACCATAATCTGTCACTGATACATTTTGAAATGAAATTCAAATTATCACACAATATGCACCAATGATACATGCTATCTTAGCCGTCATTGACGTCCACTAGGCGGCTAATTTCACGTCTTTAAAATTGACAGTTTTAATAACTATTATACACCAAGGAGATCAATCACCTATCTGGTTAACATTTATACATGCTTAACAATATTCTGTAAACCTTCATTATTCATTTCCCTTCCGTATTTACAAGTATATCCACAAATAAATCTACACACCCAGCCATTTTAACTCTCCCATTGGCTTCCATTAGGACCTAGTGAGTTTACATCTTTTACGGACAGTTTTAATTATTATTATACACCAAGGAGCTCAATCACTTATCTGGTTGACATTTATACATGCTTAACAATATTCTGTAAAACTTCATTATTCATTTCCATTCCATGTTTACAAGTGTATCCACATATTAGTCTACACACCCATCAATTTTCACTTGTCCATTGGCTTCCATAAGGACCTAGTTAGTTTGCATCTTTTACGGACTGTTTTAACGATTATTATACACCTAGGAGATCATTCCCCTATCTGTCAAACATCCTTATTCATTTACCTGCCGTTTTTACTTGTAGTTACACAATAAAATCCAATGATTACTAGTTAATGTTACACAGCCTGGGCCTGACTTGTTAGTCCAGTTGTTTTTTCGGGATATGACTAGAACATTTTAAAATCATCTTGGTCCTTCGGTTTGAATTCGGTTGATCTAACGAACAGATGCACTCATCTCCCTGAGATGGTTGAAAGCAAAAACATTTCCTTGTCCCACTCTTTACAAAAAAAACATTCTCTTTCTCTGTTGCCATTGAGACCTCAACCCCGGAGCCCTTCCCATATTTCTTCCTCACTGTATTTCAGATCAAACCTATGGTTGAATATTACCAATCAATAATACTTGACCAAAGTTGAAATTGTCCAGCTCTTCAGGTATTTCCTCACTTGCACTCAACATAGTTGAAAAAAAAAACTATTCATATACATTTATGGCTATGTAGCTACTTAAAGGAAAAATGTAATGAGTAGTATTCCCACACAAAGTTTGCAGTTTTATTATCCAAACAACTCGATTCAGAGGCGTGACAAGACAGATAATGTCACTGGTGAACAAATTCACAATCATACGGTGCCTGGTTGGGGAACTTCAGAATGCAGTTAGAAGGTGTTTTTAGTGAACATAATGTCAGAAACATGACCGGAAAAATGATTTTAAGGTGTTTAAGGGGTGGAGTGTTCCTTTAAAACCTAATTTATCTCTCTGTCAAATCTGGAAAATAAAAAAGCTACTAAAACAATCATCTTAAGATAAAATAATTGTCAACATGAATTAATCTAAATTACACTACTATGTTATCCTGTACCTAATTTTTTGGTGTGTTTTTATAATGATTTTTTTTACATGCTTTTCCCCTGTACAGTCGGTCTTCTACTTTTGTTAGTCTTGTCTGTATTTATTGACCATAGTTAAAAATATTATTATGGAGTATGTCTAAATGAATAAATGTATATTTTATTTATATCATGTGAATGATTTTCTGTGGTTGTAATGTTGAAAGAACAATATATTTTTTTTAATAAATAAAAAAATATAATCCCGTTACATTTTTGTTGTTTTGTTGTTCCCAAACTCATTGCATCATGCTACTATCCAGCGATCCATCACTTTCTTCACAATCAAACATGCACAGCTGGCTTTACTTTAGTCATTATTACTGGTATTTAGTTCAGGTCATCATGTGCTTGTTGTTGCGCATAAATTTAACGTTACCATGTGTGTTAGGTGTAGTGTCTGTCTAAATCTGGAATCTGTGTTTGACTCTACAAAGTGTATTTGTTTTTTCAAAGTGTGTTTCGGTATATTAAACCATTTTACTTAAATTTTTTGACGTTCGCCTCTGTCTCATTTATTCCTAAACATTTTTGTGACAGTTATGTTATATTCAAGAGGCTTCGATTGAAGTAAACTGGATAAATAACTCTTCAACAATTTGATAGTGTGACGCCCAGCGTACAGGGACTGAGACTGGACTCCATTATATATTTCAGAGTGCTATGTGTATATTCTTTTTAGTATTAGTTTTCCTTATCAGTGCATTGCATGTTGTTTTGTGTTTATTTACGTGTACTGTCCCTTTAAGACTCCTGACACCTCTCTCTGCTTCGCCTGGTTAGCTACAGCTTAGGCTAGGCTGGTACTTCAAGTTTTGATTATGTATTGCTGTCAGCTGTGTGCAGTTAGACAAGAAGGGAGTGCTATATAAGCTTTGGCCAAGCAGGGAGAGGTGTCGGTCATTGATGAAATATGTTACGTTGTGGGAGAAGGCTATCCGGGAAACACTAGATTCATGTAAGTTGTGAAAAGTGAGTCGCTGTAGTTTGAAAGTGTATGCGTAGGCTCTGTACTTATGAATTAGCTATCAGCATCCCATGCCGCTGTGAGAGCAGGGTTATATATATATATGGTATTGTTATGCACTTGCATTTACTTGTTCACCTGCAATTGTTCTAGGTTGTGAAAAGAGTGTGGTATGTGCTTGAGTTAATGCGTACGTCTACATATATACATACGTTTAGCTGTCAGTGTTCTGTGCCACTGTTAAGAGCACATGAAGCCATTTCCTGCCACTGATGAGAGCAGGGTAGTTTATGTAAAGCTATATAGGTATACTCGTTGTGCCACTTGCTTCGGCCGTACCCTGCAACATCATTGCATGTGTACTGTTTTCCCGGATTGTCCATAATAAACAACCACCATTTTGTCATTTACCATCTACCTGCCTGGGTCTCCCTCCTTTTAACCACCTACACCATGACAGATGGCAGGTGACGTAAAGAAAGAAGAGGTTTTTTTATAATATGAATCTATGCTGAATAACATCGAAAGCTAACCTGAAATCTATCAATACAGATCCAATTATTATCTCATTATTTTCTATCGGTATTTCTTTTATACAGTAATCAGCCATGCGTTAGTGTAGTAAAACTGGAGTGCCCTTCTTTATACAAGCTGACACTGAGTAGTTAACTTGTTCTCTGAAACAAAGGATTGTACTTGGTCACACAATTCTGTCTGTTTACCAAATGTTTACAGTAAAGGGATTCTGTGGTATTTATACCAGCAATGGGCCAGTTTTAAAAAGCAGTATTATGCCAGAACAGCCTGCTGATCAGGTCATTTAAAAATGTTTCTTCTCCCCCTATCTATTCCCGCCACCTCCATGGACGCTAGCACACCTGACCATCCCCCATCCCACAAAAAGGGGGTGTGCCCCACAGTTTGGAAACCTGGACGATCAGACTCAGGATGTTTGAGAGAAAGCAGTCTTTTATTCAACACACATCAACTGGCTGTGTTTTTGGACGGCAGGATATACCATGGGTCTAATAGTGCGGATGATATAAACCCCATCATACAACAACGCTAAACTATTACTTCTAAATTCCATTTGTGACTTCTTCCCATCAAGAAAGTGCAGGGACTGGGTTGCGCCTTGTTGCCTATGAAAACACACACACGTGTGATCTGGCGCGTTCCTGCTCACTCTCTTTTCTCCTCTCATTTGAGCATGTTTGTCTTGGTCCGCTCACAGAGGAAGCACGTGCGTGCAAAGGACAGACGGTTGTGAAATGGTACAGAATCACGCGGAATGGCCCTCCACCCTCAGAGACTGAGCTGCAGATGCAGACGAGGCCAAACACCCAGCGTGCTGTGCTTGAACCTCTGTCACATAGGCCAGAGCTTTGTTATAGTGTCGGGAATATCCACAGCTGGAACATGCTGTTATAGTGCAAACAAATGACTATTTTTACAAAACCAACCTGTACAGAAAACATCACACACATCAAATTATCAGTATAGGCATCTAATTATCCTGCCAATGACATATTGTGAAGTAACTGATAACTCACCGCCCTAATAAAAATGATACACAACTTACCCTGATTTTGGCTCGGGCTGCTTCCACCCCTCCTGGCTGTCCCGCAATAGAAACCTGTTTAGAAGGGTGGAGACACATTGTTATAGTCATTGTTATAATTTTTGTAACTGAAATCATTGTCCTAAGCATTATGAAAGTTGCATACAAACTGGCCTTGAAAGCTCTGATAAGAGATCAGCCAATAACGAACGATACTGTCTCGATATTAGTGACAAATATGAATGTTGTGGCATAAAACTGTGATAAGTGTACTGTGTGACTGATTATGTAGCATTGAACTATTTTCAGTTTATATTCAAATGCATTATGGGTTTGGCGCACTACATTCTGGACACTAGTTTATGTAGCCGGTTACTCCTGGGTAGATCCTCATTATGCACAAGAATGGTTGATTAGGTGATTATCTCCACACCGGTTGGTGTTTAGTTATCAAGTGGGCTATATAGCTTTCGGTGTTCCAGAGGATGTTGTGCATCATTGTGGATCATTTCCCTGTCACTGTGTTTATTTGTCAAGAGCAGATAATACTCTACATCGCCTAGTACAGCTTCTTCGTCTTGCAGAGGTTTGTGCCTGTTTAGTCTAAGAGACTTTACCCATGATGCGCTAGGCCAATGTGCAGTGTATAATGGTCCTGAGAAGGTCATATCTATGTTCAACAATGTAAACATACTCAGTCCGACTGGTACACATTATTTACTGTAGATTTATTATCGCCTTGAGCAATACATTTCTTGTTTTGGCATAAATGTTGCCACGTTATATCGCCATGCTGATTCAGCCTAGGTGTTTGTTGGTTTGCCTCAAGAGCCTATTTGGTCACCCTTCCTTCAACCTACAACCATACTGTGACAGTATCTGTCACGGAGCCAAAAGCACTTTTCTTTTCTTTTTTGCATTTCTTTTTGGTCCAGTCATTCTAATTTCCATAGCTTATGTTACGTTATTCCAGGTTGTTCTCATGGCAATATGTGAAAAATCGTGCAAAACAAAAGAATCTGTACACGTGTATGTTTCCGCTGTCAGGGAAAAGTAAAGCCTCCTACGGTTACAAAATGCAAAAACGTCAGTTAAGCTTAAACTTACCTTAACCTTACTCTGACCTTAACTTTCTCCAACGTACTTTAAATTGTAACCGATTGTTCTACTCTATTCTTGGAAATGTTCCGGTAGAATGGTGATTCAATATGTATGAAAGCTCACATTTCTATAGCCAAATTGTTACAGTGCCTTGCGAAATTATTTGGCCCCCTTAACTTTTTGACCTTTTGCCACATTTCAGGCTTCAAACATAAAGATATGAAACTGTAATTTTTTGTGAAGAATCAACAACAAGTGGGACACAATCATGAAGTGGAACAAAATCTATTGGATATTTGAAACTTCTTTAACAAATAAAAAACTGAAAAACTGGGCGTGCAAAATAAGTTAATACTTTGTAGCGCCATATTTTGCTGCGATTACAGCTGTAAGTCGCTTATGGTATGTCTCTATCAGTTTTGCACATCGAGAGACTGACATTTTTGCCCATTCCTCCTTGCAAAACAGCTTGAGCTCAGTGAGGTTGGATGTAGAGCGTTTGTGAACAGCAGTTTTCAGTTCTTTCCACAGGTTCTTGATTGGATTCAGGTCTGGACTTTAGCCATTCTAACACCTGGATATGTTTATTTGTGAACCATTCCATTGTAGATTTTGCTTTATGTTTTGGATCATTTTCTTGTTGGAAGACAAATTTCCGTCCCAGTCTTAGGTCTTTTGCAGACTCCATCAGGTTTTCCTGTATTTGGCTCCATCCATCTTCTTATAAATTTTAGCCATCTTCCCTGTCCCTGCTGAAGAAAAACAGGCCCAAACTATGATGCTGCCACCACCGGGTTTGACAGTGGGGATGGTGTGTTCAAGGTGATGAGCTGTGTTGCTTTTACGCCAAACATAACGTTTTGCATTGTTGCCAAAAAGTTAAATTTTGGTTTCATCTGACCAGAGCACCTTCTTCCACATGTTTGGTGTGTCTCCCAGGTGGCTTGTGGCAAACTTTAAACGACACTTTTTATGGATATCTTTCAGAAATGGCTTTCTTCTTGCCACTCTTCCATAAAGGCCAGATTTGTGCAGTATACGACTGATTGTTGTCCTATGGACAGACTTGCCCACCTCTGCTGTAGATCTCTGCAGTTCATCCAGAGTGATCATGGGCCTCTTGGCTGCATCTCTGATCAGTCTTCTCCTTGTATGAGCTGAAAGTTTAGAGGGACGGCCGGGTCTTGGTAGATTTGCAGTGGTCTGATACTCCTTCCATTTCAATATTATCGCTTGCACAGTGCTCCTTGGGATGTTTAAAGCTTGGGAAATCTTTC
>JACXGM010002013.1:0-10808 GCA_016801145.1 Umbra pygmaea | reverse complement strand
CTGCACTGAAAGTAAAGGGGCTGAATAATTTTGCTCGCCCAATTTTTCAGTTTTTTATTTGTTAAAAAAGTTTGAAATATCCAATAAATTTGTTCCACTTCATGATTGTGTCCCACTTGTTGTTGCTTCTTCACAAAAAATTACAGTTTTATATCTTTATGTTTGAAGCATGAAATGTGGTAAAAGATCGAAATGTTCAAGGGGGCCCAATACTTTCGCAAGGCACTGTACATGTGTCTACATAATGCACCAAAATTACCCACATTTTGCCATGAGAATGCGTTGGGTATTCACATCACAACCCTATCAGGACAATATAAAAACCGAAAACTCCTCTACCAATGATTTCAGAAATATTTTTTCCCTACTCCACATCCTGACTGTGGCTTGCCAATAAAAATAATTGGGCCAGAAATCTCTAAAGAGCTTTCAGTACATGCTAACAGCAGACTGGTAATCTTCATCATGCTCATCCCTCTTGAAGTCCTCCATCGGTAACTCACCCTGATGGATCCAGGAACGTTTTGCCAACAGAACCATCATTCTAGCCAACTTTAATCAGAAATTCTGAACAGACGCTAAGAGCCAGTAGCTTGAGATGAGTTGGTGTAAAAAAATTAAGAAGTCTACCTTAATCAGGTCAGCGCTACAGGTCAGCGCTTCATCCTCACACACCAGCGTATGTCCTCACACACTGGCATACATCCTCACACACCGGCGTACATCCTCACACACCAGCGTATGTCCTCACACACAGGCCTACATTCTCACACACCAGCGTACATTCTCACACACCAGCGTACGTCCTCTCCTCACACACCAGCTTATGTGGTCACACTCCAGCATATGTCCTCACAAACCACCATCAGACACTGGGCATGAAGTAAAGGATGCTTAGGGTGATGGATAGCTTTCACAAAGCCAAACTGTGTGTGTGTGTGTGTGTGATTACATGTAATTCAATTCAAATGTTTACTACAAGCTCAGAGAGCTAGACCAGCTTACAAATCACGGCTAATCGAGAAAAAAACGCAGCTGCAAAACCACATCTCAAAAATGCACGTTGTGTTACTTGTGTATTACTGTTCTAAATCTAAAAAGTAAGTTTAGACTCGGACTGAGTTACAAATTGTTAGTTTGGAGGAAAATATATCCACAGGCCTACAAAATACGATCTGGGACCGCCAGTTGTCTGTCCATGTACACTTGAATAAGCTGCATTTCATTATATCCATTATCATTTAAACAAGAGCATTTTGACAAAGAACTGCACACCGAACATTTCATGAAATACAAATGGGTCAATGGCACTCATGCAAACAGAGAATCTGCAATTGTGCCAGATTGTGCAGATGATAACTGACAATTGCAGAGTAGTCAGTCTATAACCCGGTATTCTGTGTTAAAAGTGGTGTATCTGGCCTTACTTGGTTGCTCTTCTCTGCCTGGTTATTACGGTTGGAGTCAGGGAAGTGGATATGGCAGCCTGTGTCCTCCATCACTTTCTTGATGTTGTTGCCTCCCTTGCCGATGACATGGGAGTGCTCTGTGTGGGACACGTCCATCTTCAGAGTCACTCTGTTGCTCTGGGGAAACCAAGGAGACACTCTCCTTGAAACCTTTTGAGAAGCTATGCTTTTATCGGAATACAACCCATTTCTCCATCCTTAATATTCTGAAATCTCATTGTATCTGCCCTGTTATTTCCTGACGTTTAATACAGTAGATCATCACTGTAGATCCACAGTCACCTTAATGAGATTCACAGAGTCCTGATCTCTAAGTCCAACACAACATATGTGTCACACTACTCAAATTGCAAAGGAACAAATTAAGAAGCAAACCAATGTTCTCTGGAGTGTGAAATAATAGCCAGCGGCACTAATTGGATCCATCTGTGCCTAATATCTTAGGTAACAACTTAGAGATGTAGGTTATTGTCCTGACAACAGAAGAAAACAAACTGTTTTATCATTCATACGCACCTTGGTGTCGAGGACTGACATGATTCTGTCTTTGGCTTCCCTCACGTTGTCTCTCTTTCCACAAACTTTAATATGAGGGTCTGGAGGGAGAACGAGACGAGAATGTTGAGAGAACAATGAGAGGTAAAGACAAAAAAGGCAGAGAGATTTTAACAGCTTAATACTGTAAGGCATTCGCTGCTATGTCGGGAAAACCGCTGTTATAGATAAGGCTCTTTTTAAAAGTTCCACCAGTGTGCCGTTGATATAATATGTCAGTCAGTGTCTGTCAGAGAAAATAGAAATTGTTTTAAAAGGAGAGTAATTATCAATACAAATATCTCAGTGATAAAGGTAGTTTCGTGTTTCTCATTAGGTTGCTACAAACCTAATTCAGTGAATTTGTTTTTCTAAGGTGCAACACCATTACTCTTGTCTTGTTAAACAAATTATATCCTCCTTCTGCTATCTTACTTTACAGATACTGTATGCCCTCTCGGCTTATGTACAGCAGTGTACAGCATACATACACACTGCTAAAGCATACTGCGTACTGTACTGTATGTAGTGTCCATCTGGCCAATCAGAAAGCCAGCTCATACGAGCTTTCCAGTGTTGAATGTACCGAAGGGCAGGAAATCCGTTAAGCTCCAGGAATCTCCCTCCCCACACGTTACCCCAGATTTACTGTGTACTACTCGTGCCAACAAATATAGCACATTGACATTTGTTTAGGTTCAAACATGTTAGAATCAATAAGGACAGTGCGGGTAAAATATTAGGGTGTCATACAGATTGTAAATGCTAATGTAGTACTGCAAACATAACAGCATACTAGGCTGGATACACCAAACACCCCATCAAAACTCAAATTACAAAAACCTCAAAGAAACTCTCCATGTGGTCACAAAACAAGAAATGAAGGAGCACATGAACTGGCGCTGGAGAGCTCTGAGTTGGCTGGGCTCAGGAATGTTGCAAGAGGGAAGTGTTTAAGGGCCTCCGTGCTCCACGGTTTTATGAGAGCAGGCGAAGGCTGGATGGACCTCATCAGTGCGATATGGGACCTCGTTGCTTCATGGTTGAGGCAAGATCAAGTAAGGGGGGGAAACCAGCTTATAGACTACCTGAATCCTCTGAAGTTCAAACTGGGTTACTTCCTGAGAGATAATGATATCTGAGGCAGAAAATAAACAGCAGTCTTCGAGAAGACCCTCCTGAAACATTCTAAACTGCTGTGGCTATAGTCGATCCGGTGCACTTTTACTTGCTCTGGTGGCTTCTCACCAGCAGAGGGCGTGTTGGACTTCCACTTTCACCTCCCCAGTGATTTTTGCATACAGTTGAGCTAAATGGTTGTTGCTATGTGTAATGTTGCACACATTCCTTAAGTGTGTCATGTGTGGAAAAGAAAACAAGGCATTAGTAAAGATGTCATCCCCCACAAATGATCCACTGCCCCCACCCCAATCTGTCTCCTGTAAATGTTGGATCTCTATGGCAAGATGCAACATTTAGCCATGTTTGGTCTAAGTCATCCACATTGTGAGAGTTAACTAGACTCTCCCTGAGGATGTGTGCCAAATGGCATCACAAATTATGATAAATAGACAAGATGTGCCTGATATGGCGCTACTGTCTGGTTAATGTTAAAGCGTTAGTCTTTACAATGTTTAGAGTAATGTACAAAAAATGTTGACAAATACTCTTGACTGATTCAGTGTATCATTTTTTTCTCTATGTCAATAGGCATTGATCCCCCATATTTGGTCAAAACCACAGTAATGGTGTCTGAGATATTGTATGTGGGGTATGGAGAGACAGGTATAAACCCCAACAAAGATTGTGACTGATATCAGTTTAGAGCATAGTGAACATTAGCAATTTTAATATATATATATATATTTAAACAGGCATATTTTTGGTTATCTTGGAACACATTAGGGCCTAATCTAGTGTCAACATAAAAAGAAAGAACATTGGTTCTTATTGTATTAATGAGAAAATTACTTTTATAGTCATGCAATATGCTTAGCCCTGCACTCACGGTACATGTTTACCCTGGTTTCTTGGTATTTTATGACTACCATGACATGGAAATACCAGTGAACATTTGCAAATAATATATTTTCCATGCCATGTGTGTTGCCATATATTTTCAAAACATATATTTTCTTTTGATTTTTGACATCACCATGGGGGTTCAAGCAAGCTGGCTAACATCCTTACAATTACAGTCGTATGCAAAAGTGTAGGCACCACTGACAATTTCCATGATTTTCATTTATAAATAATTGGGTATTTGGATCAGCAATTTCATTTTAATCTATCAAATAACTGAAGGACACAGTAATATTTCAGTAGTGAAATAAGGCTCATTGGATTAACAGAAAATTTGCAATATGCATCAAAATGAAATTAGACAGGTGATTAGATTTGGCCACCCCAACAGAAATATCACATGAATATTTAGTTTAGTTCAGTTAGGTTTGATGGTTGCCGAGCAAGTAGTTTTGGCTATCGGACAAGTAAAAAATGTACTTACTGACAAGTAGCCAATAAAGTTAATGTCAAGCCCTGATGGAACCTCCACCAAACTTTACTGTGAATAGCAAGTGTTTGTCTTGGAATGCTGTGTGTATTCCCTACCATCTTCTCAATCAACCCATACTTCTCTACCAACTTCTCAATCACCCACCCAAACACCCTTCAACAAACCTATTTCCCAGCAATCACACACAACCACGACCACCGGACGATCTTCCACACTCCCCTTCAATCGTGCCCAGTATGACAGTGCCAGTTTATGCCGACACATCTCTAAATGCATCTCCCCTGCCTCCAACTGCAATGCTTCTACTGGCATGGTCCTAAATTCCCCCACACAAACTCAATGCAGTAGTTTGAACCACATTCAAATATTTCAGGACAGACATTACTGCACAACCATACTCAATGGCTAATACATACATACAGTAACAAACTATGCCGATCCACTCCCCAATCATGACCTACTACGGCCTGAATTTGATTCAGAGCCCTCCTACACCTCACACCTACATACTTCACACAAGGTCCAAGTCAACTTCTCATCAAACCACAAGCCAAGGTACTTGAACTCCGACACCCGCAACAATTCCTGCCCATATAGACGTAGGGTCACATCTGTGACTTTCTCCTAGAATAAATAATAAAATTTGACTTGGCTACAGTCAACCTGCACCCTCAAGTAAACGACCACTCTTCCACAAATGTAACTGCCTCCTGCATTTTCCTTATCACCAGTCCACATTTCTCCCACTTTTCCACAATGCACTGCATACAGCGCAACTCCCAACCCGTGGCCCACTGCCCCAAAAATGTAATTGATCTTCACCTCAAATAAGACCGGGCTTACCACACTCACATGTGGTGTCCGATTGAAAACCTTAAACTCCTTGAACAGGTCCGCCCCCACTTTCACCTGGAACATCATCCCAAACAAAAAGCTCAAAATCAAAATATACAACCTACCACCTACACCCAAAGCACTCAACTTAATTAATAAAGCATCCATCCACATTGTATCATATGCTTTCTCTACATCATGCCACACAATTCACTTCCTTCATTTTTTGCAGAACCGCCAAGCGACCTGCTGTGGGTGAGAGGCAACAGGTGTTCAGCCATGCCCAGGAACTAGCCGTTGTCAACCTTGTGGTAGCAAACAACACAATCACCTTGTGCCAACTACGTGAGCGCATCCTCGCTGATCACGCCATATTCCATCATGTCCACAGCGTCAGCACGACAACATTCGGCCGGGTCCTGTGGGAACACCACATCAGCATGACGCAGCTGTACAGGGTTCCATTTGAGAGGAACAGTGTCGGGGTCAAGAACCTTCGCTACGACTATGTGAAGGTGAGTGCCACAGTACCACACAAATGGCAGTCCACATAGATATACCCTGCAGGCGTCCCCCTTCCATTGGTTGGAGGGACCCTGTCGTGTTTGTGGTGCTGTCCGAATGTGTCCAACCCAATCCACAGTCTATGTGTGACATTGTAGATGCTGTACTGCTGTGTTCAGGGACACACTATATTGACGTGTTGGTGTATGCATGTTCTGTTACAGACAGCATCGATGCAGCAATGATACATCAGCACAGCCGCATGAATATATTTACATCGACGAAGCTGGGTTCAATCTGACAAAAACCAGACGTAGGGGCCCGAAACATCATTGGCCAAAGGGCCATTGTGAACGTCCCCGGGCAGCGCAGGGGCAACATCACCATGTGTGCTGCGATTAGTGGTCAGGGGGTCCTCCATCACCATGCCACCCTGGGTCCATACAACACTGCACACATACTGACATTTTTAGATGCACTACATGCCACAGTCAAACAGGACGGACCAGGGCATCCCATGTTCGTTGTTATCTGGGATACTGTCAGTACCAGGGACTGGTTCGCCAACCACAACCAATTCACGGTGCTCTACCTGCCCCCTTATTCCCCGTTCCTTAACCCAATTGAGGAATTCTTTTCAGCATGGCGGTGGAAGGTCTATGACCACCTACCACATGCACGCATGCCGCTCCTGCGAGCAATGGACGAGGCATGCAGATCCACGTGGATCAAAGTGGGGTCGATCCACGTGTGGATACGCCACGCCCCCGAAGATATTTTCCCTGTTGCCTTGTGAGGGAGAACATCGCCTGTGATGTGGACGAGGTGACGTGCCCCGACCCCAATCGATGGCGTGATCCCTGAGTTGTAATGGGAGTTGTACTACCTGTACAATGTATCACTGAGGCTTGGTTGCGGGAATAAAAACTGTTTAAAAACTACAAATGACAGAAGTGTGTTGTGTCTGCTTTGACTGTTTATTGTGCATGTGCATGTGTGTTTCCTATCGATCTGAAGAGGGCCTTTTGAAGTCACTGTTAAGTTTTGAATGCTGAATGTCTTTTTGACAAGGCAGTTAGACGTCATTCTCCAAGTGTTGTGTCAAGAATTCTTTCGAGTTAAGTTTTGACAGTATGAGCCAGATTTTGCATTTTGTGTGTTAACAATTGGGAAAAACTGTAATTGTCCTCCTTGTAACTGCTTGTTTCCGTTGATAATCCCTTACATTACTTTCCACCAGAACCCTCAAAGCAACATCCCTCTCCTTTTCCCACAGTCATCCGTCCACCAGGGCACCACCCTCCTCTGACCTCCACCTTTAGTCACCGGAATCGTCAGCACTGCTGCTGCTAAAATCACAGCCGCCACTGACTCTGCACACACGTCGACTGACTCGTCCTCTAACACCTGCCCACACACCCCTTCACACACACGCTCATACTCCTTCCCGAAACACCACCTACGAGACTCCACCCTATCCTGTCTACACACCCCTAATTCCATCCTACACACCACGGGGTAGTGATCACTATCTCCAGAAGTCTCTCGCCGCACCTCCCACTCCCACCTCCCCGCTAACGATGCAGACACCAGGGTCAAAAAACATGATTTAGGTCCCTGTATAACATCATATCTAGTACCCCACCCATCATTCATGCACACCAGTCCACGACACCCAATAAAATCCTTAACCATCCTCCCATTACCGTCCGACCTCACACCTCGTTAGGAGCATTAAAGTCCCCACACCACATCACCTTACCAGCACTGCACCTCTTATCAACCTCTTCCAAAATCTCCAACACCGGCTGCTCAAATGAACCTCTTCTGTAACTCACCCCATCTTTTATTCTTTTACGATATTCACATATAAAAAAAATAGCGTATTCTGAAAAAGTGTATATAATCATATTATATGGATTTCATTCAATTTTATATTACGCTAAATGAGGTATTACCTAAAACATCTTTCATATCACACACACAGGCAAAGTTACAGATTACTCTGGCTACATACTCAGATTTGGGCTGCCTATGTAAAAAATAAATAAGTAAAGCACCAACACAAATGAACTTGTCTTGAAAGCAGCCAATAAACTTGGTCCAAGGCCAACGTAGAGGAACTAAAGTAGTCAAAATGAATAGATATAAAGGTTGTAAATGAGCTTGTGCCAAAAGCTTTATTTTATTTTATTTTAATCAGATATTTTTGTGGTTAGAATTCACACTACCAATGATGCAGTGCAGTAGGTCTGCAGTGCAGGCCCTGACCTAATTTAAATAATTGATAAGAGTTTCATGATTTGTGATTCTGATGTTGGATAACAAATGTAAATTAATTTAAGTCAGAGCAAACCTTGAATATGGACTCATTTTCTGTACAGAATCAACTGAAGAGGACATGTACTATGTGTTATGTGTATGTACAAGACAGACCTTTTCAGATGCTATGGAGTGCTACAGTATACAGTATTTTACACTGTAAAACTCAATACGTTAATTGAACTCAAAATAATTGTTGAAGCTGATTACATCAAAATCTGAAGTAAAACTAACTCAATTTTGTAAGTTAATAAAGCATTTTTGCTTAAGTAGCTTAGGAAATTGAGTTAGTTTTACTTAAAAATTCTGATCTAATCAGTTTTAACAATTATTTTGAGTTCAATTAATGTATTGGGTTTTACATTGTATGTATTTGAACAATACAGAAGCAATGCTGTATGGAATGAGTAGTTTGTTTGCTCATTAACTAAATGTAGAACTCCAGAGGGTCATTAATTTCGTTGTACTAGCTAGTGACAATGACAATAAAGAAATAACTAACTAAACTAACTAAATGTAGTCTTGTATGCTTGACATATATTTGCCTAACTATTCAAAGTTTGAAAATATGATAAGTAGTATGCTTTTCACATGTTTATTACAACAAAAATATTGAGGTCACAGTCACAAAAAGAGGGTGTAGCTTTCGATGCCCTATTCATCCTATATATATTAATTTAAACAAATAGATAATGTTTGAAAAACTGCATTTGTAACTGATGGATAACCTCAGGTAAGACTCAAAGTTGTAGGTCATCAGGCATTCAGCGTTGATTATTGTAGATAGAATACATAGTACTTCCCCTGTCAAACACACAACTGCATATTTTTTCCTCCAAAGGAACAGAAAAAATAGGAAAAGATAAAGAGACAATGACTCATGCTTCCCATTTTGGTTTACGCAAGTCTAAAAGGCAGACAGCCAACAAATCATATGACTGAATTCAAATTAACTGTGCTCCCAATGGACATTATATTTGTGAATGAACTCGGGAGGTTGGGTGGAACAAAGTCTCCTAATTGACTAGGGGTAGAAGAGCTGTTCTCCAGTGTAAACGAGTTCAGGAAATTACATAATGCTTTTGGGTTTTACATCTGGCATTGAAGACACACACTGGTATCCCTATGGAAAAACAAAGGGGACACATCAAAACCAAACCCCCCAGGTGAGCTTTAAATAACATAAGTGTTTTATTGGCAACAGTGCATTGGAAAAGCATGCGCATGACTCCACCTCCTTCATTAACACATAGATGTTTGCAAATTCTTACTAGAATTGCAAATTCGAAAACGACTGACCAGCGAGAAAAGTAGGAAATGTAATCTTTGAAAAACATAAACATAAGGAGTGATGATAATGCTGGGTAAGTGCACTAGCCTTAATAGCTAAATTACTAATGAGGACTAGATTGATGACATCTGCCATCAGCTGATCCTGACTGAACCCATACTTCACTCGGGACTCCAGTCTGAACTTGCTACGCCATTTATTGGAGAACTAGCATGTTTGTAACGGTAAGTTAGCAGATTTCTTTGTGGACACATCTTCCAAAGTACATCAAAGAAGGGTTCCAGCATAGGCCATTTCGGCTTATAGCAGTGCCCAGGTTGGAGAGGTAGAATTTGCGCCAGCAATCTCTATCATGTTTAAAAAGCTGGGGAAAGCAGCACCCTGAAATGTAGATTACCAACAAAACACTTCCTGATTGAGAAAGTAGTGTGATAAATTAAGAATGGGTTTGCAAGCCATGTCTAGGGCCTGTGGCAATTTTTACATAATCGCACAATTGTGATTATTTCAAAATGCAGTGATTATTTAAAAGGAATTACTATTATTTGGAATGTTCCTGTCATAGATTTCTGTCTAAATTAGTTATGTTTAAACCACGGGGTGTATTTCTCAGCTACGAGGAAAGCAGTGATTTTGACAGCTCCAGAGATAGTAGAGACGTTTGCTGCTTTCATGATGTTTAAATTTGTTTAGAATTGTTGTGCAATGCAATCCTACCAAACAGCTGATCTGTCGTGCAATTTTCGCGGCATTGTAATTTATTTGACAAATGGATTTCCATTACCTATTTATTGCATAAACACTTGAAAACAATGAGAAAAAAGTCAGGCCAGTTTAAACTGTTCTTTACAGTAAATAAATAATAATTAGTTCATTTGCATAATGGAGCTTTGTTTTTCGCCCAGTTCATATTAACTTAAAAAAATGCATGCATTCTTAGCCTACATTTCTTCACCTACATTTTCCGTGACGTTAGGTGAGCCAACAATAAAAGTTTTTTGCTTAAACAATTATTTTATATAAGTATAGGCTATGTGTAGCACAACGAAATATTAACATCAAAACGTGCATAATAACTATGTGTTATTGACTTTGCCACTACAATGTCATCAGCACGCTTAATTAACAACATGGGTTTAGAAATAAACACAATGGCCCTCATTTATGAAACGTGCGTACGACCTAAAACAGGCGTACGACGGGCGTACGGTGATTCCTACGAAAAGCAAGGGATTTATCAATTTGAACGTGATCGTAGGCTGCGATAAAATCTCACGTCTGGTCTGACTTCGTGTACGCAAATTCTATAGTGTGAGCGGTGTTCATGGTATAACCATGT
>JACXGM010002012.1:0-49782 GCA_016801145.1 Umbra pygmaea | reverse complement strand
GTTGCCTGGTCTGATGAGTCTCGATTTCTGTTGAGACATTCAGATGGTAGAGTCAGAATTTGGCGTAAACAGAATGAGAACATGGATCCATCATGCCTTGTTACCACTGTGCAGGCTGGTGGTGGTGTAATGGTTTGGGGGATGTTTTCTTGGCACACTTTAGGCCCCTTAGTGCCAATTGGGCATCGTTTAAATGCCAAGGCCTACCTGAGCATTGTTTCTGACCATGTCCATCCCTTTATGGCCACCATGTACCCATCCTCTGATGGTTACTTCCAGCAGGATGATGCACCATGTCACAAAGCTCGAATCATTTCAAATTGGTTTCTTAAACATGACAATGAGTTCACTGTACTAAAATGGCCCCACAGTCACCAGATCTCAACAGAATATAGCATCTTTGGTAGGGTTGGGTACCGTTCGCATTTGAACCGATACCAGTACCAATACCTTGAATTTGATACCGGTACCCAACGGTAATTATTTCGGTACTTAGATGTGGCTAAAGTTGGCAGCACAAAATATACATATGTTTATACATTAAAATATGATAGCTTAATTGATTACATTTATGCTTTATGTTGGCTAGTTAGCTAAGCTGATACACCGCCAAATACTGTTATGATGATGAACGTTAAATAACATGAGTTGTCAACATGTCCTAAGCTGTGTGAAAAATACGCTATTAAAATGCTTATGATAATGATGCTATAATGATGAAGTAATGAAAAAGACCAATTATCTCCAACAACAATTTATCCAACTACTGTATTATTTTACCTGAACATGACAGTGAATTTGATGTTATGCTGGCTCCCCTGAAGTTTTATCCCTGGAGGGCTCAACGTCTTCGGAGCTACCATTGATAGCTGCGGGCAATTTTAATTAAGTTTCTATTTGCGTATCACGTCGCAAATATTACAACGAGTTGTCTGTTTGAGAAGGTGTTTCCTTAGGTTTGATGTGTTGCCATGCTAGCTTTCTATATCACAGCGCAAATATTACAACGAGTGTCGTCTCTGGCTGTATCAATTTTAGAAAAGTGTAGCCACACTTCTGACCGATTTCGGCTCCAATATCATCCAACTGCAGCCACAAATGGGCGTTCTCGTGCTGGTGGGGGTTCCCGTTTTTGTAAACTGGAATGCCCCGGAACACATTCCATAGCGGTCAAATTAATTATATTACAACCATGATTACAACATTCACGGTTAAGGTTAGGCTTGATGTTACTAACCAACGCAGTCTCACAGCATTTCATAATTGTAATTTGTCACGAAATTTTAATCTGTTGATTCGTGTACACGATTTTCTCGTTTTTTTCCATGTTTTTTAGCACATTTCCTTTTCGTGTGTCTCAGCACGTTTCAAAATGAATGTATTTAAATTGGAAGCATCATGACGTAGCATTTCAGTACAACGTGTTCTTCTAATATATTTTAGATGGGTTTAACAGCAAGGTTTAATTCAGAGTGGTTTGGTAAGGCTTATGGTTAATGTAAAGATACAAAGTAAAAATTGCCTGTCTGCATCAGGCTGCAGTGGAGATCAAAACGCAATTGACAAGCTGCAGATGTGAGGTAATCTTGCGAGAGATTCGCTTTCAGGTACCGAAGTGTGGCACCGATTTGATTTTACATGAACCAATACTCTGTAATACCGACGTGATTCGGTCGGTACCGGTAAAAGTACAGGGGTCGGTACCCATCCCTAATCTTTGGGATGTGGTGGAACTAGGGATGCTCATATTGACCGTTAACTGAAAGTAAACATTTTTATCGAATAATACTATCAGTTAAACGGTTTAGAAGTTATTAATTTTTTTTATATAGCCCAGCCTATATTTGTTAAGTCAGGTGGCGCGTAGACACGCGCAACCAGAGCCTGGCGCTTTGTTTTGAAAGGTGGGGAGATATAGGTAATGAGGAGTGAAATACCGGCTGCCTGTTTTGCGTCTGCAACGCGTTCTTCATTTAAAATGACAACGCTTGGACATTTATGATGACTGTGATATTAACTTTCATTTTATTTTTAATTTATTGTTAATATTAACTTTCATATTAACTTTCAAAAGCTTTCATTTTTTCATGTACAGAAACGTATAATGCCAGCTATCGTATTGGGAAGTGTATATTATTTTATCGGCTATAATTCATCATGCTCCTGATGAATGCATAGTAAGCGTTATCAACATTTTGTTTTGTGTTAATGAAATATAGCCCTTATTTGCAGTAGGCCTCCTGTAAGCAACAACATTGTTTCAGATTATAGAATTTTTATTCTATAATTTGACCACTCGGTAAACACTGCATCAATGCTACGTTCCTTTGATTGACAACAGAAAGTGAAAACGTTTATTTTCACAATATTTTGGTTGGTGTGGACTTTACGCCAGTGTAGTTTGGTGAAACCAAACATCGACACAGCCTTATGCCCAAATCACACAGAATCCGCTAGTTGCGTTGCGTATGCATAGTTTTGATGCAATGCCCTTTGCGTCATTTACGCATTGTCTTGTGTTTCACAGCGCATGTAAAAATAGAGGAGAAACTTATAAGCGCGGTCGCCGGGTATCCTGTCATTTTTGATATAACAGCCGATGTCTACAGAGACATCAATCAAAAACAATATGCTTGGAATAGGAATTCAAAAGACATTGAATTAGCAGGTCAGTAACTATAAGTGTTGGCTATACCAAATTTGTCACCGTTTTTAAAAGCTAGCAAGTGTTAGCTAGACACAAAATCCGGTTTGATTAACGCATTGGTTTTAGTGCACGAGTAGGAAAAATCCAATGCATGCAACACCCCGAACGCACCGCAGCCGCAATCCAACGCATTCCGCTATGCGTCTTTGCATCACTTGCGGACTCCTTCATTGGAAATGACTGGAATTCCGTTGTTACGCATATGCAATGACGGATTCTGTGTGATTTAGGCTTTAGTATGAAACTAACTAGTTTCATCGTATCGTTTAGTGTAGACTTTGTACCCGAGTGAACTTATACGCAAAGCTGGTGCACCTGGCAGCTGTTGTTGATCTGTTCTGTATGCTGTTTAGACATTAAAACAAATCTGTGATTTATTTTTTGCATATTTAACGGGTTACAGACACTCTGCAATTTAATTAATTTATTTAAAGCCAATTGAATCTTACCTTATCAGTTAACGGTTAATAATCGGATAACGAGTTGTCAGTCAGGAAAATTACCCGAAATGAGCATCCCTAGGTGGAACTGGAGCTTCGTGCCCTGGATGTGCATTCCACAAGTTTCCATCAACTGCAAGATGCTATCCTATCAATATGGGCCAACATTTCTAAAGATTGCTTTTAGCACCTTGTTGAATCAATGTCACGTAGAATTAAGGCTGTTCTGAAAGTGAAAGGGAGTCAAACACAGTATTAGTATGGTGTTCCTAATAATCCTTTAGGTGAGTGTAGAACATAGTTGTAAATAACCTTATAAGGCCTGTCGAATAGTAATTTTGTTGCTTTATGTCTTACCTGTTTATGCTATTTTGACATGTATAACAATTTTGATTTAGAATTACTTTTATTTTGAAACGGACATAGGAGTTTTTCCAACAGTAGTTGAAAAAATGATAAAAGTAAATCACGTAGTGAAACCTTTAACAAATTAGCATCCCCGAAGAGGCACAAGGTTAGCATACTTGTAATACTGTAATAGGTTAGCATACATTGTAATACTGTAATAGTACCTATTTGGTTTGTGTTTTTTACAACTATTTGCAAGCATAGATACAGCATAACTATTTGGTTTGTGTTTTAAGTTTTGCGTGAAGTCTCTGTTTGTTTACAGGTTGTGTTAATGAGGTTGCTAGATTAACGTTAGCTCTACCGCGTCTGCTCTACCACAAACATTAATTAGACAGCTAGTTAAATACACTTGTTGTGCAATGTTGAAGTGGATTTGATTTAATAGAGGAGAACTAACTGCTGTGGAAGAAACTATTCCTCATTTCAATAATGCTATTATTGTGTAGTAACTTACCCGGCTGTTGAGTCCCCAACCTTTTTTCTTTTCAAGTGCTCCCTCATTACGGTGGTGCTCCGGTGCCATGCCATTTGTTTTACAGAGTTTGCACTTAAAACTTTTTAGTTTAATTTAAAGTAAAGTTTTGCCATAATATCCAAGATTTCGGTTAGACAGTTTAAAAAGTTTTTACTTTAAGTGACGTAGCTCCACCACAGCGAGCAACAAAATAGACCCAACGAATCGATAATGAAATTTGTTGCCAACAATTTAATAATCGATTTTTATCGATTTCATCGATTAGTTGTTGCAGCCCTACTAAATAATAGGGATCGACCCAATTTTTATTTTTCCATCAGCCTTGGCCGATGACCGGTACGGACTGCTGATTTTCTTGAGCCGATACTGCTTTTGCTCCCTCAAATTACATCATAAAAATGACAAAATTATTAAAAAAATTACAAGTCTCAATTAAAAAAAAAGAGAGAAAAAACAAATGGTAGTGTCTTTCCTAAGATAAGGAAAATGTAACCAGCAAATCCTAACAAAAAACAACTGAAAAAGAATTGTGCATAATATGCGGATTTCCCCACTTCTTTACCCCACACCTCACTCACTGAAAGTTCTTAATACTCCCAGTTTAGGAGCTGCAAGTTGTAATGGAGGAATCAGAGACTGCTATGGTTTCAAATGTTCTACATGAAATAAAAACAGAGCATGTGGCTAATATGCAGCCTAATATACAAAGACAACACACTAGTAGGTCTAAACGAAAATGTAAAAGCTGCAAGATTTGTCAACCAAAGAACAAAAATCAGCAGAGGAAAATAACGTTGATGTCAGATGCACATTAACCAACAAATTGTTCAAGTTTCTGTTCTAAACTGCATCAATGTTAAAAGGTATACATGTTCAACCACATAAAACATAACTCTAAACATTTTAAAAGCTCTCAAGTGGCGCAGGAATCTCATATTTTTTGCTGTGATGCGTGTGTCCCTGTGAGTGAGATAGACGTACGCGGACACACACACACAAATTTCTGTTTGGTAGCTGAAACTCAATCACCATTGAACTGGATTGATAATAACATCAGCAAACGGCTTTGAACACAAGTAAGGCACACACGGTGTACCTAATGTCTAGAACATGACAAACGTTAACACAAATTAATATTCAACTACGTATAAAACACATCTCTCATCATTAAAGCTCTTTTTGAGGAGAGGGGGGGCTGTGCTCTGATATCACTACGATGTCAACTCCGCCCTGCTCCAACTAGGTAGAGAGGTCGCAGATTAAGGAGGGGGGAGTGCCGCCTTAACTAACGCATTTTCTGGGGAAAACCCTGTATTAGAATTTATTTTAACATTCCATTGTGGGCTGGATGCAGTGTCTGAAAATAACGTTTTAACTCCCCTGCTGAAGGGACTGGTGGATGAGACTAATCCACCAGCCAAGCATATTTTAAACTGGCCTAAATAAAAAGAAGTGTCACATACATTCACTTCAATACATGTCATTGAGATAATAAGGTGTTATGTTGAAAACATACTTTAAGAAGAGACCACAGCAAAATTTTATCCAATCCTAATTGGACAAAAATAAATGTATTAACAAGACCGGGTACCCGCCTTAACTGCGCAGTGTCCAAAAATAAATGAAGTGTATCTGTTCGGCTAGCGCCATCTGGTGTTATTTTAATGTAATTGTGCTTTAAGTCTGCAGCAATAGACAGTGAACGTGTTTACCATTGCACATTTCGATTATGTTGTTTTGCACCCCCCCATCCCCTCGGGGACAAACCGAACTAATCCGCCCTAACTATCCCATTTTCTGGGGGAAACCCTAAAGTGTGAGGTGGTTTGATCTGTTTTATACATTTAAGTTAGTGTTTCCTTTGATAGATGAACAGTGAAAGAGAGAAGTCGGTGGTAGCTACTATTTCTGGGCATGCTTCAATTGAATAGGCTATTTCTGTTGAATGTTTCAGTGTTTGTTTATTAAACCAATTGCATCTATTTATACCCATGTTTGTCAGGTGCTAATTTCGCAACCTGGCTGGATGTGTAACGTTGTTTAAAATCTGTTTGCTTTTTCTTGTTGATATAAACTGAAATTTGTCTCTTATGCTGAGCAGACATATGCAGTCCGGGTAGCTGGAGAAGATGTTCAACAAGTCGTTTGGAGCTCCCTTTGGGGGAGGGACAGGAGGATTTGGGACTTCATCTACGTTTGGTCAGCAAAGTAAGTAATAAACAGGCCTTGTCATTCATTCTAGTCAGAACTGTACTTTTCTGAAGGCTTAAGTCACTTTTCTCCCCCCAAAAATGTGAGCGAATATTGCAATCCATCTAATTTTTACCCAATATCCGATTCCAATCCGATAAGTTTCTTGTTGTTTTTATCAAACCAAAACCCCCACAGCAACTTTCCCCCATGCATTTCCATGACATTCCACTGTTTTGGGTGGAGTTACATGTACTTTTTTACTGCATCTATGCTTGCACAGACCTCACCATCTGAAAACAGCCAAATTGAATTTGGTCAATTGTCAACACTTCAAAGATTATGTATGCCATTTGACCAAAAGGGAAGTTGGTTTGCACTCCAATCACAGTTGTTGCACTCCTAATAGCTAAACTAAACCCAGAGACACTGCAAGAATCTACAGTTATAGTACTGTCTCTATATTTTTGGTGACCTGCACTGCAAACATGAGTGGATGAACAGCTGCAAACATCAGTGAAGCAACAGCATAGAGAATCTATTTTTACTTTTCTTGATAACTAAACAAGCCACAGCAGTAAAATCGGGCGGTCTCAATTATATGCTGATCTAAGTTGTTAAACTATTCAATTTGAATCCATAAATTATCCTCATTATGGCTAATAATGACTATAAATAATATATTCATAACAATTACAACCCATAACAAATACAACCCAAATACAACGTTGTTCGTTTAAAGAAAAAAATTATAGTCTGTAAAACCGTTTAAGCACTTTTGAAATGTTCCATTGCAGCAAAACGTCTGTTTTTTGAGAAGCAGCAATAAAACACTTACCAAGATGTACCTCCTAACAAGTCTCAATTGATTTATGACAATATGTAAGTCTTCCACTGTCCCCAAGAGTGGGTAATATTATTTTGGAAACAATTGTAACAAATTAGATTTTTCTTTTGGTTTATTAGGAGCTTCAAATGCGATAAAATTGAAATGTGTGTTGTTGCTTACTCTGTTTGTATGTATACTGCTGTCTACATAAAGAATTGCCTTTAAGGAGAATGAAGTACAAAGTAACATTTAGGTGCATCTGTTTGGTCTCAGCCATGCTTAGGCCGACTAGAAAATTCTGAAAGTTCAAAATGACAATTCATCAAGGGATTGTGACCAGTTATGCTTGTGAAATAGCATATAGGTCTCATTGATCACTAAGTTCTAAAACTGACTTGTTTGAGACTTGTTCCTTTGACATTAGTGATTAGGTGGCTCTAGTCTAGTTTAGCCATGAACCCTCACCGCTTTCTCTTAGGGATATCGTCCCAGACATGCAATCATCCCACACATGATCTGACAAAGGTTTTCTGTGTTGGATGAGCAGTCTGAAAATAATTGCCCAGCTCAGTGACATGTGGTTAGAGGAACCATGTGAGCGCCTTCACCATCCTACATTTGTACAGGGAGTTATGGAACTGCCGACAAGGAAGGGTTAGTGGAAAATTGGACAAGACCTATTGGGAGGGGAGACAAATGGGGAAAACTTCCCAAAAGAAAATAAATTGTTTGCGAGTTCCCTTGCATTTCCCAGCACTACTATCCGGCACTGCAATTACCCATTCAACATTTCCTGGAAATGAGACATTGTCGGCAATTGTTTTCCCAGTATTCTAGTAGCCAACTTTTAGGCCTTGGACAACAAAATACACAGCTAAAATCTTTTAAAGAAAATTCAATCATCACAGTATAACACCAAGTCAATTAAACTTCAGGGATATCAATCTGTCCAGTTTGGAAACATAAATGATTGTGAATCAATGTCACCTGTTTTGTTGCAAATGAAAGTGAACAAGTGCACTGGAGAGGCAACAGTAAGACACAACCCACAAAAAGGAAATGATTTTGCAGGTGGGGGCCACAATTGCTCTCTCCTTATCCTTCCTGACTGATTCTTCAGTTTTACGTTTTTTTAGTCTCCTTGCCTCTACTGGTAGCATGAGCCACATTCAGGTTGCACAGGTAGTTTAGCTCCTCCAGGATGGCACATCCACGTGCCATCACAAGAAGATTTTCAAAGTTTTCCAGTACAGTCTCAAGAGCATGGAGGACTTTCCAGCAGGGTTGGAAATTAACGTTTTTGTCCACCAGCCACTCGTGGATGCTGAAATTTTACCAGCCACTTTGATTTTTTACCAGCCATTTTTTCCCCAATTCAAATACATAGCTAAAATAAAATGCACTAGAATATTTTATATTGCTTCAATACAGTAAATTCATTATGAATACATAATGACTTTACTATTATTAATATAGGTAAATTGGTAAGAGGACATTTAGTGAAGACAAGTCTGAGATTAATAATTTTCAGATGGTTGACAAATTATGCTAATCTGTGTGCCAATTGGATGTCCTACTACTTTTAGATCATTTGTCCAATAGTTGGTAGTTTCACCTTTGAGAGGTGGGTTACACTTTATTTGGAGAGTCCGAAATTCCATCTGTAGGTGCTCTACAGATAGTCATATCATCAACAAACTATCTGGTGATAAGCAACTAATTGTATAATTTAAGGGTAGGGGTAAATTTAGAATATGGGCAATAAGGGTAATGGTTAAGGTTAGGCTTAACATTAGGGGAAGGGTTAAGGTTAGGGTTAGGGTTAGTAGATTGTTAAAATGTTGTTGATAGTCTGCAGATAATCTGTAGAGCATCTGCAGATACACTTTTTGGACTCTCAAAATAAAGTGTTACCGAGAGGTGTAAAACTGCGGTTGTAACACCTGACCTAGGACTGAACGATGTTGTGTTTTAGCATCGACATCGCAATGTTGCTGGGATGACATGCACGCTCCGCATGCCTGCACAGTGATTGGTTCGCTGTGATTGGTTGTTGTGCCGCTGCTCACAGCCAAAATTCTCTGTCACTGGCAGACCTGTACTAGCGAAAGATGAGCAACGAAGAGGATACGCATTACGCAGAAAAAAAAAAGATGGTTTCGTACCAAAAATAAGGTAAACATCTTTGGACCAATTTGGCTACAAAAAATAGGATGACCAAAAACCGGTACTTTGTCAGGAGTGTTATAAAGTTGTTGCAACAAAACAAGGGAAAACCACCCATTTGTCTGATCACCTAAAACTGCCCCACAAAGCTCTTTACGACAAGTACAAAATCTAATCTCGGATGTAAATCAAAAGAAAACACTATTTGCGATGCCTTTGCCAGTGTGACTACTTACCAGAAAGGCTGTCAACGACAGAAAGAAATAACAAACGCAATAATGTTTCATTTCGTAAAGATATGTTGCAATTACACACCGTTGCATTTGCTTAGCCATGATTATGATCAACACTGTTTTACTATGGCACGTTGGCTAAAAAAAGTAGAATTAAAAACGAAAGATTGTGAAACAAAATGCTTATAGGTTCTATTATAAAAATATATTTTTTCAGTTATATTTTTATAAACCAATCTAAAGCTGTAAAGCTGCTGTTTCATAAAAAAATGTGTACTGCTTTACTGTTTACAGAGAATGAAGCTTGTTTATTAGTGAAATTATTAGTATCATGGAATGGTAATTATTGACTGTAGCCTACATTGATGGCTTGCAATATCGCAATATATATCGTTGGGAAACAAAATATCGCAATGTAATTTATTTCCAATATCGTGGAGCCCTAACTTGACCTATACCACAATATTTAATTTGACATTTGTAAATTCATTTTCTAATAATCTGTTTGGAAAACATCTGGGATTAAAAATAAGAATCCATGTATAAATTAAATTATTTACAGTACATTTTAGTCATTTAGCAGACACACTCATCCAGAGTGACTTACAGTAAGTACAAGGGCATTCTTCTTGTAGCAACTTAGGGGAGGTGCCTTGCACAAAGACACAGCAACATTTGGCACAGCAGGGAATCTAACCAGCAAACTTACGACTACTAGTCCGACTCCCTAACCACTGAGCCATTTGACCCCCAGTTATCTCCCATAGATTCCTGTACAATAATAAAACCAAAAATATTACAACATTGAATAGGCTAGGCTATAATACGAAACTGTATTATGGCGAAGTAAGATACTTGAATTAGAATCCGTTGTTAATAAACTAAGTTACACTTGAGAAGTTGAACATTGTCCATGTAAATGTCTCTTGTAAAACGAGAGTGGCATTTATCAGAATCCAATCATAATCACAAACTTAACGAGTGATTTGAGTGACAGCAGAATCATCCAATTAGCGTTAAGCATTCCGCGCTGTTTGTGTGTTTTACTTTTTCCGATCACGGAAAATGACAAAACCGTATCATTCACATTAACTTCCTCAAATCTGGAATTATACACATTTACTGCTTGATATTTTCTACGTTGACTTTTTAAAATTGTGCCGTTTGTAAAAACGTGCATATCGCACGCTGTATGTTTGCTAAAATACGGCACACGTTCGTAGCTGGTATGCTGTGTCCAGTTTCTGTTGTCAAATGCACACTGTCCAGTTTTGGCCAAAAGTTTTTAATGTCACAAATATTGGT
Source organism: Umbra pygmaea (assembly GCA_016801145.1). Classification (NCBI taxonomy): domain Eukaryota; kingdom Metazoa; phylum Chordata; class Actinopteri; order Esociformes; family Umbridae; genus Umbra; species Umbra pygmaea. The sequence goes on along the minus strand of JACXGM010002012.1, from coordinate 39,026 downwards.
TTCCACCAAATTTGCTGCTTCAGTGTTCTTAGATCTTTTTGTCAGTAGTTACTATGTTATACTGAAGTATAATTAAAAGCCGTCCATAATGATCAGAGGCTTTTATTGACAATTATATTAATTTCATTTTAAGAGTCAATATTTGCGGTGTTGACCCTTCTTTTTCAAGACCTCTGCAATCTGCCCTGGCATGCTGTCAATTAACTTCTGGGCCACATCCTAACCGGCAGCCCAATCTTGCATGCGCTATTATTTTGAAACCGAAAATCCGAGTTTGTGTTGCCAGGCGAGCGCTCTTGCCTGCTGTACAGCTTGGCCCAGCGCTGCCATTACATGTCCTCGAGAATAGGCATGATCTTACGTCTCCAACAGACTTTGAAATTTGCCGGCAGTCGTGAGGAATCTCCCCCTGGCATTCGTCACGGTGCCACTAGTGTAAAAGCGCGAAAGGCAGAGCTTGAATTTCCAGGTATGTCCCTCTTTGGCTAAAGTATTTTAAAGATGGAGGTGTAACATGGCTGCCGCAATTCGAGCGGCATCATTGTATGTATTGTGAATGGAAGATTCTACGCTTAAGAAAATACTTTGATTAGTTGGTGGAAGTAATTACAAATGAATGAGCACATACAGTGCCTTGCGAAAGCATTCGGCCCCCTTGAACATTTCAACCTTTTGCCACATTTCAGGCTTCAAACATAAAGATATAAAACTGTAATTTTTTGTGAAGAAGCAACAACAAGTGGGACACAATCATGAAGTGGAACAAAATGTATTGGATATTTCAGACTTTTTTAACAAATAAAAAAACATTTTTTATTTGTTAAAAAAAATATTCAGCCCCTTTACTTTCAGTGCAGCAAACTCTCTCCAGATGTTCAGTGAGGATCTCTGAATGATCCAATGTTGACCTAAAATATGTTAAATAGAATCCACCTGTGGGTAATCAAGTCTCTGTATAAATGCACCTGCTCTTTGATAGACTCAGAGGTCCGATGAAAGCACAAAGAGCATCATGAAGAACAAGGAACACACCAGACAGGTCCGAGATACTGTTGTGGAGACGTTCAAAGCCGGATTTGGATACAGAAAGATTTCCCAAGCTTTAAACATCCCAAGGAGCACTGTGCAAGAGATAATATTGAAAGGGAAGGAGTATCAGACCACTGCAAATCTACCAAGACCCGCCCGTCCCTCTAAACTTTCAGCTCATACAAGGAGAAGACTGATTAGAGATGAAGCCAAGAGGTCCATGATCACTCTGGATGAACTGCAGAGATCTACAGCTGAGGTGGGCGAGTCGGTCCACGACAACAATCAGTCGTATACTGCACAAATCTGGCCTTTATGGAAGTGGCAAGAAAAAAGCCATTTCTGAAAGATATCCATAAAATGTGTCGTTTAAAGTTTGCCACAAGCCACCTGGGAGATGCTCCAAACGTGGAAGAAGGTGCTGTGGTCAGATGAAACCAAAATCAAACTTTTTGGCAACAATGCAAAACGTTATGTTTGGCGTAAAAGCAACACAGCTCATCACCCTGAACACACCATCCCCACTGTCAAACATGGTGGTGGCAGCATCATGGTTTGGGCCTGCTTCTCTTCAGCAGGGACAGGGAAGATGGCTAAATTTGATGGGAAGATGGATGTAGCCAAATACAGGCCCATTCTGGAAGAAAACCTGATGGAGTCTGCAAAAGACCTGAGACTGGGATGGAGATTTGTCTTCCAACAAGACAATGATCCAAAACATAAAGCAAAATCTACAATGGAATGGTTCACAAACATATCCAGGTGTTAGAATGGCCAAGTCAAAGTCCAGACCTGAATCCAATCAAGAATCTGTGTAAAGAACTGAAAACTGCTGTTACAAACGCTCTCCATGGGCAAATTTCAGTCTCTCGATGTGCAAAACTGATAGACATACCCGAAGCGACTAACAGCTGTAATTGCAGCAAAAGGTGGCGCTACAAAGTATTAACTTAACTGAATAATTTTGCACGCCCAATTTGTCAGTTTTTTATTTGTTAAAGTTTGAAATATCCAATAAATTTCGTTCCACTTCATGATTGTGTCCCACTTGTTGTTAATTCTTTACAAAAAAATAGTTTCATATCTTTATATTTGAAGCCTGAAATGTGGCAAAAGGTCTAATAGTTTAAGGGGGCCGGATACTTTCGCAAGGCACTGTATTTTGAAAGAAAAAGGGGTTTTTGGTAAGAATCAACTCAAAGAAATATACACAGTGTAGCTTTAAATAGCCAAGAAACATTAAACTTTTCACCTAAAAATAACTTCAACATGCTCTTTACATGGCACTTAAAAGATATTGCATGATGGCTACCTGGTATATTAGTGTTTCCTACTGCATTCTAATTGAGCAGGGTGGGTACCAAATTTATGTCAAAGCACTTAAAATGTACGGCGTTGTCTTTTTTTAATTTGCCATAAACCAAAATGTGCACATAGCCGTGGCCTTTGTTTAGCCCTATATCAGTTTCTGTAGTCATTGGAATCTCAACTTCAATATAACTTAAAATACTTTGGGTGTGGTTTATGTTTCACTTGTCACTCTGCTGCATTTATTTAAAATGAGAGATTCACATGTCAATGGCCACATTATTATCAGACAGTATTGTCTAAATTATTGGCATCGGCCAATTACGTTAAGCCCGCCTACTGACTATACGTGTGATTGGCCTGACCAGAATTTGTTTTTCCAGCTCTCAAGCCAGAGTTGGAGGGTTGCTAGACTCACTCTAGCTTGCAAATTATATTTGCTGCCGCTAGGGTGCGTCTAGATTACTAGGCTAGATGTGGAGTATAGATAGCCTGTCAAGCAAGACCCACATCAAGATGTTGGGTCTGGGAACTCACCATTTGCAGTGCTCAATCCGAGGGGTGGGATAAACGGTTGTCTTTCAAATTCCATTTGCACGCAATAGGATAGCCCTACAACCAACCAGAGCAACGAAGTGTCCGGTCTGCAAAACTCCGAACACATTTTCCTTGTGTGACTTCAGTGCCGTTCTTTGTTATTTTCTCAAAGAAAAGATGAACTCGAAGTCTAGCAGAGTCGCGGCCAAAGCCGATTTGAAAGACCGCTGTTCGCCAGCAGCAGCAACCATTTCTTTGTTTTCCCGTGATTACGTTAAGCCTATGAATATCTATGGTTAAGCCCGCCCACCGACTCTAAACACATTGTGATTGGCCTGACCAGAATTTGTTTTTTCCAGCTCGCAAGTCAATGGAGAGTTAGCTGCAAATTATATTTGCTGCCGCTAGGGTGCGTCTAGATTTCTAGGCTAGAGTATAGAAGCAATGTGAAGGGTCAATATACAATGTTACATCTAGTCAGGTGCCTTTTGGTTTTGAAGTTTCAAGAAATGGAGACAACGATGATGGCGTAAAGACAGTTTTATAAAGGGTAATGTATAACTAGAATGGCTTGCAAGTTCAAGACACTGCAATGGGATTGCGTTGCAGCAGTTGTGTGTGACGCAAAGTATCGCACCGAACCCTCCAAACAATAGGCTTGACATGCTTTAATAAATCTTGCTAGCTACCTAGAAAGTTCTACACTTAACCATGAGTAGGGCTTGGGCGGTATGTTTTTTTTTACTGCAGTTGAAAAGCAAGAAAATCCCACGGTAGTGCGGTACACCGCTTTAAACCCCCCCTCCCCCCCTCACGCACGCACACACCAGAGGCTAAATCAATTGAACATATTAAGGAACACGTTTATAAATAAATAAATGCAGAATGAAATGTAGATTAGGCTATGGTTTTGCATCCCTGCCTCCCAGGTTTAAGGGAGGCCCTGAAAGATGTAACGACATTACCTGCAGTACTGAACACACGTTCTGAGGGAATGAGTAGCGCAAATGGCCATATTTTTTAGCTACTTTTAAAGGCAGATGGAATCTGACAATGATTAGTCATGCCCGTTGTTTCGTTTCCATCATATTAAGCTAAAGTTTTCGTATTCTGTGTTTCTCTGTTAAGTACTCCAGTTTAGTCTTTAAACGACACCATTCAAACTCCGTTATGAGGACATATCAACACAACACTTAAAATGAAAAATGTATTGGATGTCGTTTTCAGCCCCGTAATCTCAACAAACAGTAAGCAGCTGTTGGAACCCAGCACTATTTGGGCTGAAAACAACCAGATCATCCGCATACATAATAAGATTTACACACACATCTCCAATCATACACCCAGTCTTACCCATTCAATTGTGAAATATTGTTTTATGTGGTGCATCTAGTTAAGATGCTATAAAGACCGTTGCCGTGTCACTCCCTTACCCCTTCTACCAGTTTCTGTGGCCACTTGGCCAGTGTGAATTCAAATAGCAAAACCAGTTTTGGGGGAGAGAAGTTTAGAAGTGGACTGTTCCTGTAACTATTTGGTCGGAAAGCAGCTTATTATACCAGCAACACAAACTCGGATTTTTCTTTTCAAAATAATAGCGCTCGTAATTCATTACAATATCATTTTTAATTCATTGCATAGATAATGTATGTAGTTGGATAAAACAGACTCTAGTGAATGTAATCGTGTCACACTGACAATATATTTAATTAAATTGTGTGTACAACATATTTAGGCTATTACTGTTTTAATAAAAAGTTATAACATGTTAAATTATGTTTTGCTATCACACACCTATTGTTTCTTTACACACAATACAAATGCATTTGGTTACAATTCCCTAGGTTTGTAATAAATTAAAAATGATGATTGTAATGCCTCCAAACGACCGCTTCTATTTAGAAAAACAAAAATCACAGTTCGCTTTGCTGGCATAGTAGTGCTGCCAGGCGAACGGTACTTGCTTATAGCTATGGCCGGTTCTGAGCACGTGCAATTAAAAAGTGAGGTCCTGCTTTTGGGGCCTTCTCATGCGCCTGTATTTTCTGCTTTAGCAAAATGTGTAGCTCCAATTTTTTGCTCCATCTTTTGATGTCAACAACTTGCGCCATTGCAGGCCAAAGTATTTTATTTATTTTTTTGCGGTGTTGACGGTAATGAGCTCAGACCTGCGGTAGGCGTCACCTGACCGCGTTAATGTGGTAACCGTCCCAGCCCTAACCATGAGATATTTTAGCTTAACACAACAGAGATTATCGATAATGCTTTCTCTTACTGGAGTCCTCACCAGCTCTGTCTGAACCGCACTGACAGCCTGGCCCTTTCTAGGCAGTAGGCATAGCCCATCTCGTTCTTACCCATTTCACAGAAAACAAATAAACACCATATTTGTATAACTTTTTATATTCTTGAGCTAGGTATGATTTTAGCATATGTATGTTTCTAGCCAATTTCCAAACTATATATTGTTTTTAAACCCACAAGCTTGAAGCAGAACACAGTTAGCTAATTCGCTGTATCTGCAATGCCAAAAGTAAAAAAAAATATCAGGCTTTGTAGATCTAATGTGAGTGCAGATTCAGCAACTGGATAGCTTATTTCTTTCCTCAAATATGTTTAGAAACACTTCTATAGTGACATACTTAATTGTATGTTGATATCATTCTTGCTTGCCGCCATCTTGTTTGTTTGTGTTGTCCCTCTAGACCAGACTAGATAGGTAAACCTTTCCTCAATTAATTTTGAATGGGAAAATTAATCATCTAAAAATAGGGATGGGTCAACACCGTTTTTTATGGAATGAGTACAAGTACAGAGTATTTAATTTTGGGTACCGATACAAGTACTTTTAATAACGGTGCCAAATGTCACATTTATCAAGCTAAAATCTGCTATTTCTTAGATGTTGTTAAGCCAATTCAAATATAGAGAAGTAAATGTTCCTACATATCCAGATAAACAACATTTACATTGCATGTCAAGAATGTGTAATATTTATTACAAATGTCAATAGTTTGTCTCCTAATTAGGTAAAATGAGAGAAACACCTTTGTGAAAGCGAGTGCGCATAGCCACATGTTTGTGTTCACATTTGCACTAAGCATTACAGACCTTTTGTGTAAGTTGAATGTCTGTTTGAAAGGACTTTTGCCAAACAGGGATAATGACCTAATCATTGAATATTCTGTTAAGGTATTTGAATGTTTTATTATAATCTGTACACAATTATAGCTGTACTATCACTGTAATCTATTGAAGAAAATATAAATAGGCTACAGCCTACATCGTATTTCCTTTGAGTTATTTTTTTTACGTTAGTATGTCAGGATTTCCACTATTTTGTTCACCCAGAAGTGTTGCAAACTGCCGACAGTTGTCTTTCCTTCCCGAAGGTTTATTATTAATTCATGCGACGCTACAGTATGCAGTGCCTAGCCTAATAACTTGCAACCTTCATTCGGTGCTTTACTTAAATGTGCATGTTTCCTTATGGTTTCTAATATGCACCTATAATTTTACAAATATTAGGCTACATGAAAATAACAATGAGAAAAGCGATTTTGTATTTTGCCATTTGAAATCTACTGGAGAATTGCTATGAGGAAAATAGTTATAATTCTACAGCTTTATAAGCTGGTCTCTGACAAAGGAAGTAGACTGTCGTTATCAATATGAAATATATGCGTAGTGCTGAAATACAGCTACATTTCCATTGAAACATTAACGTGAATCAGATTTACCAGTTCATTGTTATTGTTGTTCCAAAAGTTACATGGTTGAGCAATACAACTGTTTCCTATCTATATACTGCATTATACAGCAGGCTATTCCCTCTTGCACTTTAAGAAAACAACTATGGCCATCTATGGCTAATCTGTAAAGCGTTGCGCAGTATAATGCTCTTAAATTTTGAGTATTGGGCCTTTTTCACGAGTACAGTATTGGGCCCGATACCAAGTACTGGTATCGGTATCGGCCCATCTGTACTTAAAAATGGCAACAAAAAAACTACCCTCATTAAAGTGGCCCCCCCCCCCCCCCCCTAGACACCAGGTTTTGAGGAGGCGAAATTGGAAGTCTCGCTACGCTTTCCTCACCAAGAACTCGCTGCTCTTTCTAGACCCTATATGAAAGAGTAATTCTGGCTAAATTAGTTAGAAAGATATATTGACAATCAATAGCTCTAGGTAAACACTCAGCAATCTATCGGTTTTACTTGTTGAGACATCGTTACTATTTTAAAGTATGATTGCACAATATAGGGTAGCCGGACACTTTGTGTTCTCATCTATTTTTTGACATAATCAAGCACTAGCTATATTTGTTGTATAGTGAGCGCATTTGAGCTGGAACACACTGCATGTGTCTTGATTAGTTCATGTGCCTTTGCTTCAGCCAAAACGTTTAACCATCTTTGAGTTATACTAATTGTCGTTTCAAATAAATAATCATGTAGCCTGGATTAAAAACATCTAAATCATCCTTATTGTTACTGCAAAACTAGTCAGACATTAACAGGAATATAATTAAAAAGCTGAAATTTGTGTATTTGGTTGTTTTATCTGATTAGAGGGAAGTTAAGGGACATGATGTCAGAGCAATGGTCATATAACTGAGGGTTCTGTTTGCACAAGAGTGCCTAAAAAGTAAATACAGGGATCAGTATTGGTATCAACATCGGTAGTAGGAATGACAAAATATTTTGGCAAAAGGTTAATCGATGTATCTCTATTTTAAATGGATGTTTGTCAAATCTTTTGTCTAGCTCTACATAATGTAACAAAACATTTGGGCCAAGCAAATGTACAAGGATGTTTTGTATTTTGTTTTCAAAAGTTGTATGCAAAGGGGAAATGGATTGAGCTGTCAAACGCACTGCTACACCCGTAGGGGAAATGGTTTGAAACGCACTTAATTCAAATTGTGTTTGTTGCAACATTGCCCAGACACTGGTTTGTCAAGCTACCCATAGTGAATCTACAAATGCTAAGGACCCACTAAGTATTCTATTGGATAGTTTGTGAAGTACGGTGCACAAGCAAACAATTTGATCTGAGATATGAAGGCAGTCTCTGACTGTGGATATGGTGTTGCTGTCTAAACACTGCTTCCTATAGGCCACAGGTCACTAGAGATCTAATAAATGGACACTTATCCAATAACTTAATGGATAAAGTTAAAAAATAAAGTTATTATTTTTTCATTCACGTGTAAGAATGCAAACTAAAAAAATTATCCATCTCAGAAAAGGCAAGCTCATACATCCTGCCTACAGCTTAAGACAGACTCACCTTGTCTAATAGTTAACTAACCCTCTATCAAACACCCAATCGATGTTTTTTACTCTGTGGAAATGCGGAGAACCATGGGGCAAACATGTTGATCACATTTTTGTTTGTCAGAGAAGTGTTTTGTCAAGTACTGACAACTGTGGATGCAGGTGTACTGATGCCCTGACATCTTTAGGGACTTTTAAATTCCCACTTGCCTAATCAATGATGCCTCAGCATACAGTTAAGTCAATTTAAATTGTTGTGGATTATAAGTGGGGTGGTGTTGACCCTGTGTTTGCAGACACTGGCTTTGGGGCTGCAACAGGTGGTTTCGGGGCCTCTGCGTTTGGGGCGACCAACAACACTGGAGGACTCTTTGGGGCAACACAAAATAAACCAGGTTTGTCACATTTCCCTAGACCTGACTAAAAAGTAATTTTCTTAGTACCCACCCAGTCCAGGCGATTATCAGACCAGTTCCTTTGCCTAACTTCCTTCAGTACAAGGCCATAAAGTTCTTTGGACTTCAAAGCATTCAAATCTCAGAGGCCCACTAGCAGCGTGGACTCTGCCTCTAAATCCTGGGTTTAGGACTAGGCCAGCATTCTCTTTTTCAGCGGTTTAGGGGCTTACGATGTCTCAGGGTTCAAGACAACCATGTTCATTGTAATGAATAGCCGCAGGTAAAAGTTACTTTCTGTAAGGTATTTTGGGTAATTTTTGCATAACCACAGCAAAACTAGAGATTCCTTCAATTTCCATCTGGCACGTTTACTACATAGCATTAAAAGGTTTTACACCCTGGTAACAAGATAATGTTGGGCAAATGAAGACTAGTTTTGTACTGTGACGTCTGCCTGAACAGTGGGCCTGCATGATCACACTGCCACTCACATTTTACAGCGAGAGGTGACTAGGTACTCTACATTATTCACTATATGATGGTGAGTGTTTCCTGTGCTGGCCATGATGCTACTGCTGTGGTGGTTGAATGTGTGTCTAACCCCACTTGTAATGCTCTACTCTCTCAAAAGTGGTGACAGCCAATCCTCAACAAATCCACACTGGTGCAGGTAGAGGAGGTAAGCATGGGCTGCAGCGCGCTCACACACTACCTGCTCTTAATCAGGCGGCTGTGCACACACCAAAGCTGCACACCCACGGCAGTCCCTCTTTTTTTTACTTTTGAAAGGGGTTCTTCTGTGCAGCCAAAGTCTATTGCAGCCAAAGTCTATACAGTATGTTGAATTTGGATTGGAGCAAAGCCACAGTCTGCTTTGTGCTCTTAAAGGGAGTGTGATCATGTAGATGGATAGCACTGGGTATGGCCCTGTGGTCTTTTGGATGTGAGAAAAGGAGTAGAACAAAACTCTAGGTAGATGACCTGTTCTTGTGATGTTGTGCTAGATGCTGATGACTCATTTTGAAGGCTACTTTAGTATATTAGTCATCTTCCTACTTAGACTAAACAGCAATTTGAAGGTGTAGCTAGGAAGCATTTGGTTAGCATTCCTCAAATGCTCGAAACAACATAACGGGAATAAGCAAAGAATTATATCCAGGATTGTATAAACCTTCTTAAACACCGTTTGCTATTTGGTGTCCATGAATTTGTCCGACTCCAAGTAGATGACTCCAAAATACTGAAGTATCAGTTTTAAGGCTGTTTTCATTTGGACTAGACTACAGTACATGTGCCTTTCTGATTCTAGAGAACCCTAAGTAAATATATATTCTACAATAGTTTGAGCATTGCAAAAATCAGCCATAGCAACATTTATGAGAGGTTTGATGTGGTTTGTCCCTCCGCAGGTGGCCTGTTTGGTTCCAGTACGTTCAGCCAGCCCGTGACATCATCCACGAGTAGCAGCTTCGGGTTTGGTGCAGCCAGCGGCACGTCGACCAGCTTGTTCGGCAGCAGCAACACTGGCGGAGGTGGACTCTTCTCCCAACAGAGCAATGCCTTCGGTGCAGCCAAACCTGCTTCCTTTGGCAGTCAGTTTCTGTTTTTATCTATAATGCCTAATGCACATCTTTCAAAGTCAATATGTTTTCGGTAATGTTGTTTTCTGTGTGTGGTATTTTTCTCTAATAACTGCATTATACTGTTGTGTGTGTGTGTGTGTGTGTGTGTGTGTGTGTGTATATAACTTACAGACTCTCAGCTTTCTGAAGTATTCTAACTTGTCTGTTGGGACATGGTTAAGGTAGTGTTACAGCCTGGGCATATATGGCTGCAACTGGTTCACTTTTGACTCAATCAAATTTATGATACATAAACATTTTGCCTTCTCAGATACAACCAAATGTCTCTAAACGGATTCACAGTGTTTCAACCTGTAATGGCAAACACTGATTAGAAAGCTACTTACTTACAAATCAGGCTTTGCGGAACGATGGATTCTGTTGCCATGTTAGTTGCACAGAGAGTTACAGCTCAAACACCTCTGTGGTCGGTTGCACCAGCTGGACGTAAAAAAGTTGATCTTAAATCCTAGGTCGGGCGTAGCTAAGTCTGATGTGAGTAGAATTGACACCTGTTGCACCAAATAAAAATAAGACTAGTCGTAGCTAAATCCAGCGTAAGTAATGCACGTCCGTGAGATTAGAATATTACTAGTGATAGCTGCTAGGCATTGTTCTTTCCTTAATTAATCCAACTAGATAAAATGGAAGAAGACCGGTTTAAACATTCCAACATTGCCCCCTGTCAATAGTTTAGTTTCAAGCCATACAGTGGAAAAGAAAATAATCTACCATTAAAACACTTGCATTTTATATCTTTGTATGCTTAAAATTATATTATTTTCATGTAATTATAAATTCCACTTGTAATTAAATTGATCCCTAAATTCGATATGCCTGCAAGAGCATTGTAAATAATAAATCACATTTACTAATTGTTCTGAGTTACAAAGCCAAAGAATGTGTGCTGAAAAATGCATGAAATTTCCTGCTTTAACCAACTTCAGTTAGACAAAAGAACTAGCATTGTCTAACTTGAGAAAGATAACAGAAAATATATCAACCAGTTAGCATGAGGAAGGGGAGTGAAGTGTCATTCTTAAAGCATTAATATACAATACTGTAGTGATGGAAAACAGAATGTTCAATGTATTGGGATGGATTACACAGCTAAAAGTGACTGATCAAGATTTGTTAGTTCCGTTTTAACAACACATTGTCTATTTCCATTTGATTGATAATCCATGTAGGTAAAGCTGAAAGACACCTGTTAATTTACCCTGAAACATAGGTTATACCCTATGCCTGAAACATACCCTATAATCTGAAACACTTGTTCAAATCTGAAAATGTCCCACCCAATCAGCTGTTATTGCACCTAGCTGGTTATTAATAGAGACATAAAAATTTGAGATTGCTGCTAATGTAAACAGTCTGCCCTGCGTCTTCGATTGAACAAAATGGTCTTTCTCCAAAGAAATTACAGTTAATTCTTAATGCAATCAGACAGTCAGAAAAACAATTTTAAATTTATATAAATCTGCACCTGCTAGCAACTAGGCCTAGAATCTACGACCAAGCGTAGCTTGTTGAGCACTTACGGCCAGCTGGTGCAACAGGTATAAATATAAAGTCCGATGTAAAGGGCATTTTAGGTTGGACGTACAGTTACGACCTATATACATCCAGCTGGTGCCACCTGCCCCTGGCAATTAATTCAGTAGTTTAACACCTAATGGAAATTTGTAAAACCATCAGGAGAGAAATGGTCCTGCACACCATGCTTGCCATGGCTCTCTACAAATGTAATCCATTTCTGCCTTCTATTTCACTCCTATTTTGGGAAAGTCAATGATGCATTGCTATAGACTCTGTCAAATGTGACAATGCCACTAATGTCAATCGGATTTGGGCATGTGAGATCATTTGTATTGGTAGGATAATTTTAGTGAGCAAAAACATTTGAATTAGAACGCCAAATAGATCTACTTATACAGGTGCAGGTTTCGAACCCTCATCAAAGTCCAAGCTTCATACTCAACTATTTCATTTGACATTAATTCTATTATATATCTCAAACAGAAATATAAAAGTGAAAATTAGTTTCTACCTTTTGTTTTTCTTGTCCCATCAGAATAATATGTAGTGTAAGCTTAGAATACTTTTTATGCAGCGATGGCAAACAGAACTTTAAGATTTAGATTTTGTGCTCTCATTTCTTAGTCCACTTCAGAGGCTTTAAATTCTGCCTGAGCATTGAAAACATTGAGTGGTTGGGTCTATACTAGTCATCGTATATTCTTTAATGCAAATGTTTAAACTGTACATTGTTTATTGCATATTACAAAAACTAATTAGAAAGGTTGTAATGTCACACGTAAATATCATATCTGAGTAGAACATAATTTATTTTGGTCTTTTAGCATTTGGCACAAGCACGGCCAGCAGCGGTGGGCTTTTTGGGGCAACCAACACCAACTCCAACCCCTTTGGAGGGGCATCGGCTTCCCTCTTTGGGGCTTCAGGGTTTACGCAGCAGGCTGCTCAGCCAGGCACCACTGTCAAGTTTAACGTGAGTTTGACGTCATCACACCTACAACACCAGGAACAAACCGCTTCAACTGTTTTTGTTCTAACACCCAGGTGCCTTGGTAGTAAGCAGCTATTCATAGGCTTTATTAGGTAATATATGTAATAAACTGTCTATTAAACTGTATATTGCCTATGTATGCCATTACCTTGTTATGCTTTAGAACTGCATGGTATTCATTTCTTAAACTTTTGCCAAAGTATGTCATTTTGACATTCAGGGCCCGCATGTAGGCTGTTGGTCAGAGCATCTGACCAGTAATCAAAAGATTGCCTGATTAAATCCCCAAGGTAGAAATATTTTCAAATTAAATTGGATCCCCAAATTTTTATTATCCAGAAACGCCATGGTCTGACACCTTAAGTTTGTATCCCAATGAATGTGGTCTTCTGTCCTCAGGCTCCTACAGGAAGTGACACTATGGTGAAAGGGGGTGTGACCACGAGTATCAACACCAAGCACCAATGCATCACGGCCATGAAGGAGTATGAGAACAAATCACTGGAGGTAATTCATTAGGCTTTAATGTCACCTGCTGTCTTTCAGATCTGCAACCATCCAATGGAAGTATTTGAGAATCCAATCTAAAAGGTCCAGACATGTTTCACCTGAGCTTCCCTGCATTGTATTCTTTCTGTAGGAGCTGAGGTTGGAGGACTACCAGGCAGGGAGGAAGGGACCCACGAACCCTATGGCTGCACCCACAGGGGGTCTCTTTGGGGCAGCAACTGCAGCCACCCCAAGTACAGGGGCTGCAGGGCTGTTTGGCTCTTCTGCCACCAACACAGGTTTTTCCTTTGGCCAGGCAAAAACCTCCTTTGGCACCAGTAAGTCACACAGGCCAGTAGAATGTGACCTAAAGACAATGTTAATTAAATGTTAATGCTTTAAATTTCCTGCTGTCACCAGGTTCAGGTGGGTTTGGGGCAGCTACAGGAAGTCTGTTTGGTCAGCCACAGCAACCCCAGCAGGCCCAACAGGCAGCCAGCCTGTTTAAGCCGTTTGGCCAGACTACAACCACTCCCAACACAGGCTTCTCCTTCGGCAACACTAACACCCTTGGCCAGCCCCAACAAACCAGCACCATGGTAAGTATACTCCATTTTGCTGTGGGTACACCAATGAATGGTTAAGACATTTTCCTGTAATAGAATAGGGAAAAAGGATAATACTCATTGTACTTTCACATTTCTATTAATCTTTGGAAACATTACCCTTTAAAAAATATTACATTAAATGATATTAGAACATTGTTAACTATCATTTTTATCAAAAATAAATAAATAAATAGATCTACATTTAATGGTTTTTATTTTGAAGGCGAAATAATGTGCAGCTTTAGGTAATGGCAATGTAGTATAACAAATAGTTGCGTAATAGTGTTAGGACTATTATTTTGTCTCTCGACAATGTTTTGTTAAAATTAGACTTGACACAACCAAGCAGCGAAGTGAGCTGGCTGAAATGAGATGTACATCTTATTCCCGTCCGTCCCCCTTTGCCTTTTGTTTGTCATTGCATGTTTCAAGGTTTGTTAACTTTTTGAGTATAGTAGCCTACTTTGTGAGTTTTGGTGATCTTTTATTTTTGCGGTTTTGGGCTGCATATACCACCACCTTTAAAATTCTCCACTAGGTTCTGCTCCTGCCAACTGCATCTTTACCCCATGACAGCTATACAGTATATATTTTCAAAGATATAAACAACATTTGGAACTTCACAAGTAATGAATGCGTGTTAATACGGTGCTATGTGTTTTTCCTGCCAATTTACACCTTAGACCTTTATCCATGAAATTGTCTATGACTTTGTCTATTGACATTATATGTCCTTCTGACTGTGTGTTGTATAATACATCTACGATGCCAACCTACACCCATTTCTAATGGATGAAGCCTTGGCCTGGAAGAGAGGTCATCAGGTGGTCCCCAACTTTCACTGTGTGTTTCGACCCTTAACACCCTCAAGTTGGCAGGTCAGCAGTGAATTGCCAGGTCACTGCCCCTCTCCTCCAAGCTTCCAGCTTGTGCCCTCTCTCTTATCCCAGAGCCAACAGGAGGCTCTCTCTGACGCTCCCTCCAGCCTACGAACGGCTTCTTTCCTCAAGTGGCCGCTCAACCCGACCTTTGTCATTAAATTCCACACATATTGAGCTGGGAATCCTCGACATCCGACTTCCGCTGTGAACAGCCATGTAGTCCACCCCTTGTCCCGGCAGTCCTGGAAAAGTTGCTGGTATTAAGCTTTTTTTTCTCTCTGCAGCTTCCTCACATCCCTCCTCCCATGGCACTGTCAACTCCACCAGGATGATCTTCTTGCCCTCTGGAGACCACATGATGATGTCAGGACTTAGAGTTGTGGACAATAGCGCCTCGTGGAATTCCCAACCCCGGGCTGACTGCAGGAGATTCTGCCTGGCTTGGCTGTGGATGACAGGTCTTTGGCCCTCTTTCACAAAGGCGATGGTGCTCAGCAATGGTCTTTCTTTGGCTGGTTGTTTCTTCCCCCTTGCTCCAGAATGTCTGCGAGCACTGCCAAGACCTTGTCATGGTGCCACCTGCATCTTCCCTGTGTCAATTCAATCTTACATCCTGACAGAATGTGTGCCATTGTTCCTTTCCCACCACACAACCTACACAGTGGGTCCTCCCTCATCCCCCACCTGTGCAAATTGACTGTTGTTGGTAAGGTGTCATACACTGCTCGGAGTAGAAAGGATATACGGAAGGGCTCCAACCGCCACAGTTCACTCCATGTCATTGTCCTCTTAGGGAGGTTCCACCTTGTCCATGCACCTTGCTTTACAAGCTTGATGGATTTTGCTCATCTCCCCTCCTCCTCAAGGTTTCGGACTTCATCCTGGACCATGGTTCTCTTCTCCCTAGGTGTGGACTTGGACCACTGCTGGAAATGTGCTGTTCCAAGGCCCTGTCTTCCAGTGCAAGGATTTCTGATTATGTCTTTGGTCATGAGAGAACATTCTGCCTGGTTAATTGCCGTGCTGGCGGCCCACTTACGGCCAGATCTTGTTCTGACTCCTGCTTCCCTGGTGAGTTGGTCTTGAGAGTCCCTATATGTTAGGGACAGTCTGCATTTAGCGACTTTAAACTCCTACACCACTGATGACGGGGGAAGCTGGAGCTGACCTGACCATCTATAAAGCCCCACGGATGTGAAGCTTGGGAATTCCCAGCCATCTTCTGAGGTGCTTGTTGAACTTCCTCTCCATTACTTCAACAGTTGACAAAAGCACCTTGTAAACCGTGAGAAGCCACATGAGTCTCGGAAGCAGGCCGTGTTGGTAGATCTAGCACTTGTATTTCCCAGGCAGGCCAGACTTGTCAATTTAATTGAACCATTCTTCAACTTGTTTTCCGGTGCTGGAGATGCTGTTCCTGTCTGACAGGGAATCATCATACCACTTTCCAAGGCATTCGATTGGGATCCCCTGGATGTTCAGGATCACTTCCCATTGAACAAGTAGCTTGAACCTTCCAGTTGTTTTACCCTTTTGGATCACCAGGCTCCTTGATTTCTTGGGCTTGAAGACTATCTTTGCCCATGTGGCCATGCAATCCAGTTCTGCCAGCACCCATCATGCCTGCACATGAGTCAGTGTTATCACTGTAAGGTCATCCATGATCTTGCATGCTTGACTACCTCTTCAACCTCTCTCCATGCTGGACACTCTGTGCTAAGGGATATGGTATGTGGCTCAATGTTAATAAGCCCATGATTTCCTTCCAGGGCTTCGTCTCTTGTAGGGTCACTAAATACCTCCTCATCAGACTGCTCCACCTCCTCTTTGGAACTTGTTAAGAGTCCCAGACCTTTCCTCCCCGAGAAGTGATTTGGTGACGCAGTAAGGGTCCTTTATAAACTGGGCTCAAGCAGCTTCCTGCTTCTTTCGCCTCTGCTTGAACGTCTCAGCTCTTGTTCTGATGAGCTGCTCGCAAAGGCTGGCTGTCAGCTCTTTTATTCCTTCTTTTTCCCCTGTGCTTGCCAGTTTGAATTGCTTTGTCAGGGTTTTTATTTCCTTCCTTAGTTGTTTGATCTTTCTCTTCTGTTATCCTGCTTTTCTGGTCTTACTTTATTCTCTCTCATTGGCACTGTTCCAAACCGTTCCTTTGCCACATTATAGGTGATGGCTGTCAGTAAATCCACTTTCCTTTCCACTGATCCTGCTTGAACTGCTCCAAGCACTTTGTCCAGATCTTCATCTAACATGGACCACTCTATCCCTTCACTCATTTTGGGCCACTTGATTCTTTCCTACGTTGGCTGGGGTGGGCTGTCTGGAATGGCGTTGGGGACTCTCCTTGTGTGATCTTGGGGGATGGCCTGCACTGAGAGATCTCTAGGACTATGGTGCGCTGCCTGTCTAGGGTTCTCCTGCGTCTCACCAGACGTTCCGTCTGAGCGATGTGCATGCATCCATCCTTGACCACACATAGACTTGCTCTGGTGTATTTTGAGTCCTCTTACTCCTTTGGAGATCATTCCGCAGCTGCATTTTACTTCTGGTGCCTCCCCGGTCAAGGTGGTTTGTCTAAGCCTTCTCTCTGTCTGTGTCACTGTCCTTGTCGTTACCATTTAGTCTGTCTTGGTGAGCCCCTCATCCTCCCCCCCTCTCGGGAGACTCTGGGGGTATTGCTCCTTTGTCGGTTCTGTAGCTTGCTTGGTGCCCTCTTGCGAGTGCTACAACAGGGGGTGCTGGCCCCTGTTACCCTACCAGTTTTTTCTGGAGGTCAGCTGTCTCTCCAGTGTCACTGACCTTCCTTGGTTGCCATCCAGACTTTCCTGGAAGTCACTGGTTGCCCAGGGAGTTCAGTTGTATAATACATCTACAATGCCAACATACACCCATTTCTAATGGATGAAGCCTTGGCCTGGAAGAGAGGTCATCAGGTGGTCCCCAACTTTCACTGTGTGTTTCGACCCTTAACCACAACACCCTCCAGTTGGCAGGTCAGCAGTGACTGGCCAGGTCACTGCCCCTCTCCTCCAGGCTCCCAGCTTGTGCCCACTCTCTTATGCCAGAGCCAACAGAGGCTCTCTGATGCTTCCCCCAGCCTACGAATGGCTACTTTCCTCAAGTGGCCTCTCAACCCGACCTTTGTCAGTAGATTCCACACAGATTGAGCTGGGAATTCTCGACATCTGACTTCCGCTGTGAACAGCCATGTTGTCCACCCCTTGTCCCGGTAGTCCTGGACAATTTGCTGGTATTTAGCTTTTTTCTCTCTCTGCAGCTTCCTCACATCCCTCCTCCAATGGCACTGTCAACTCTTCCAGGATGATCTTCTTGCCGTCTGGAGACCACATGATGATGTCGGGCCTTAGAGTTGTGGACAATACCGCCTCGGGGAAGTGGAGTTTCCTCCCAAGATCGACCTCCTATTCCCATCCCCGGGCTGACTGCAGGAGATTCTGCCTGGCTTGGCTGTGGATGACAGGTCTTTGGCCCTCTTTCACAAAGGCAATGGTGCTCAGCAATGGTCTTTCTTTGGCTGGTGTTTTCTTCCTCCTTTCTTGTTCCAGAATGTCTGCGAGCACTGCCAAGACCTTGTCATGGCGCCACCTGTATCTTCCCTGTGTCAATGCAATCTTACATCCTGACAGAATGTGTACCATTGTTCCTTTCCCACCACACAACCTACACAGTGGGTCCTCCCTCATCCCCCACCTGTGCAAATTGACTGGGGTTGGTAAGGTGTCATACACTGCTCGGAGTAGAAAGGATATACGGAAGGGCTCCAACCGCCACAGTTCACTCCATGTCATTGTCCTCTTAGGGAGGTTCCGCCTTGTCCATGCACCTTTGGTTGCAAGCTTGATGGATTTTGCTCATCTCCCCTCCTCCTCAAGGTTTCGGACTTCATCCTGGACCATGGTTCCCTTCTCCCTAGGTGTGGACTTGGACCACTGCTGGAAATGTGCTGTTCCAAGGCCCTGTCTTCCAGTGCAAGGATTTCCGATGATGTCTTTGGTCATGAGAGAACATTCTGCCTGGTTAATTGCCGTGCTGGCGGCCCACTTACGGCCAGATCTTGTTCTGACTCCTGCTTCCCTGGTGAGTTGGTCTTGAGAGTCCCTATATGTTAGGGACAGTCTGCATTTAGCGACTTTAAACTCCTCCACCACTGATGACGGGATGCTGGAGCTGACCTGACCTTGTATAAAGCCCCACGGATGTGAAGCTCGGGGGAATTCCCAGCCATCTTCTGAGGTGCTTGTTGAACTTCCTCTCCATTACTTTTGACATTACAGTTGACAAAAGCACCTCGTAAACCGTGAGAAGCCACATGAGTCTCGGAAGCAGGCCGTGTTGGTAGATCCAGCACTTGTATTTCCCAGGCAGGCCAGACTTGTCAATTTTGTTTTACCATTCTTCAACTTGTTTTCCGGTGCTGGAAATGCTGTTCCTGTCTGACAGGGAATCATCATACCACTTTCCAAGGCATTTGATTGGGTTCCCCTGGATGTTCGGGATCACTTCCCCTTGAACAAGTAGCTTGAACCTTCCAGTTGTTTTACCCCTTTGGTTCACCAGGCTCCTTGATTTCTTGGGCTTGAAGACCATCTTTGCCCATTTGGCCATGCAATCCAGTTCTGCCAGCACCCATCATGCCTGCACATGAGTCAGTGTTATCACTGTAAGGTCATCCATGAATGCCCTGATTGCTGGCTGTTGACATCCTGCTGCCGTCTTTGGTCCTCTTGACTTTGTACTCGCTGCAGAGATGATCAGGTTCATTCCCATGATGAACAAGATGGGAGAGGTTGTGCATCCTGTCACTATTCCCTTCTCCACTAGCTGCCACTTTGTTGTAAACTTGGCAGACTGAAATCATAGCTTGATGTCTCAGGTAACTGGTGATCATGCCCTGGATGTGATGTGGGATGTGGTAGTAGTCCAAAGCAACTTGGATCAAATTATGGGGAATAGATCCATATGCATTTCCAAAGTCAAGCCAGACAACTGTTAAGCTGCTTTCTCCTTTGCTTCTTGGATGAGATTGCTGAGGACCCCCGTATGCTCCAAGCACCTGGAGAACCCTTCAACACCACCCTTCTGGATAGATGTGTTAATATATCCATTCTGGGTCATGTACATGCTCATTCTCTTTGCAAGCACAGCAAAGAAAATCTTTCCCTCCACACTGAGTAAGGAGATAGTTCGGAACTGGCTGATCCGTGTGGATTCCTGCTCTTTGGGCACAAAGCACCCTTCCGCTCTTCTCCAGCGTGTTGGTATGGTTCCCTTGGACCAAATTACCCGCATAAGCTTCCATAACCTTCGGAGGAGCTTAGGGCATTTTTTGTATACTTTGTATGGTATACCGCTGGGACCTGGGGCAGAAGATGATGCTGCTAAGGGATATGGTAAGTGGATCAATGTTAATAAGCCCATGATTTCCTTCCAGGGCTTCGTCTCTTGTAGGGTCACTAAATACCTCCTCAACAGACTAAATCTCCTGGCCCTTCTGTCATCTCTGTCAGGAAATGTTTTCCCTGCTAACTGCACTACAAAATGCCCTCCAGAATGTTGACACCATCTCAGTTAGATGTTATACTCAATTGCCTATTGTACAAAAACAATAATTAGCTGGAAATCCTTCAAAGAAAATAAGTTTTTAAGTGATTCACTGTATACACCTACACATTAGTGTGTGACTTAATACTCTTTCAGTAGAGTAAGAATCTGTCTTTCTAACGTGAATTCAGGGAGGACTGTTTGGTGCCACAGCAGCATCCCAGGCAGGTGGTTTGTTTGGGGCCACAGCTCAGACCACACCAGCCACAGGCTTTGGGACGGGCTCGGGGCTCTTTGGACCAACTAATACCGCTTTTGGCAACGTTGGCACACAGGTACGAATGGACTGCATTTACACATTAGGCGAGCAACAGATGTGATGACTATGTCTATTAATATGTTCCTCGTCTCTCCCCCTGGTCCAAGCAGAGCTTGTTTGGTAATAAGACTGCTGGGTTTGGCACAACCACCACCAGTGCACCGTCCTTTGGCTCAGGCACAAGCCTCTTTGGCAACAAACCTGCTCTAACCCTCGGAACAGCCCCTAACGCATCCAGCTTTGGTGAGTTGATCATCTGTCCTTAAGTGCACTGTTATGAACTGCATTTTCATTATAGATGCATCCATTTTAGAATCTCTACTTGTAGAATAAAGGTGGTAATTAACAAAGGTGGGCATATACAGGTTCATTGATTGTGCACGGACTGCGTAGGCTACCTATAAATTCTACAATTTTATGAGTCTTGAAATAATGGATTGGGTGCTTTAACATGTTGCATTAGTTCAGTTGTTTTGTACAAATCATGATTTTGAAGCTGTTGGCTATTTTTGGAAGTGGAGGGTGGAGATTTTTGCACTCTTCTGCCACCTTTCTCTGTGTTCAGTCCAGGTGTCTCCGACCTTGCAGCTCTGACCAGCTGTGATGTCCTTACAGACATTTCATTGGAGAAGTTTTGAATCATAACAATGTTTTAGTCTCATTACTGAATAGTTAAAAACACTATTTTGCAAAGGGAAAGAAAAGTGCCGAAATATATTACACTTTATGGTATTTTCCTTAAAACCAAAGTGCTTTTAAGTAACACCGGTGAAGAAATATGTTGATATTTATAGCACCCTAAATAAAGAAAAATATATATATATGCGCGCATGTACACATCGGTTCATTGGGTCTGTTTTGTTGCACGTTGCATGGAAAGGGTGGGAAATTGGCAGACGCCACCCACCAATTGTGGGAATCTTTTCAAACTAGCGGGTATGTTTCCCCAATCTACAGTTTTTTTTTTGCACTTTATTAAAAAAATATTTTGCAGGTGTTGTATAGCAAATATTTAGGTCTGTTAAAGGTACAATATGTAGTTTTCCAAAACAATAACAAAAGATGTACTTTGCATTAAAAAAGTAAACATCACGATACTTGTATGTATTTGTTAGTTGTGTACTTACATTATCCCAAATGTTTCCACCAACTTTCAAACACAGAGAAATTTGTAATTTAATTCAAGGACACGGGACGTTTCATTCTGTCTTCCGTCAATGGCGTCATATAACCCTTTGACTGCTGTAGTTACTTGAAGTTCCAGGGAATCGCCAAACATAACGGGAATGGAGTTATAATATATTTAACAATACATTACTTTGTCAGTGAACATTTTTTCTGCCGGAGACGCTAGATTGGCAGGTTGTCATTGACGACAACAACAACAAAACCCATGATCCAAAGCTACTTCTCGATGTCAACATCAAGTACATATTTTGCTATTGTTTTGATGGAGAGACCCCTAGTGGGCAAAAACTACCTATTGTACTTGTGTTTAAAATTGTCAATTTGGAATAAGTTTTTAAAAATCAATTATGGAACAATATTTTTTTATCTAATTCATTGATTAAGCAACGAAGTAATCAACATATTAATAATTTGTCAAAATAATTGTTAGTTGCAGCCCTACACTTCATATGGTATTTGGGCAACAATTTAAATGTAATGGTAAATAGGCAGTCTATTGAAGGTTTTTGCTTTCCATAATTTATGATAACCTGCTTATTGTAGTGATCAGAGGGAATTGAATGTCCAATATAATTAAGCTGATCAGCAATTTCAATATCTCTTTTTGTTTTTGTCAACATGTGTTAACATTTATCTAACCATCTATGATATTTCCAGCAATAAACTCAATCATCACTTAAGGTCTCGTTAAATGTTCATGTTACAACGTACAGTGAATGAGAGCTGTTCTGGCTATACAAAGTTAAGAACATCCTTCTGCTCTGGCTCTTAATACATTTGCAGGACCGCCTGCTCGTTATATTTTGCATCTGTTTCTGTGGGATTCATTTTTGTAAAGCTTTACAGTACACAGACATTTATGGAATGTATTATATGAACTAGAATTAGCTCATCAGGATTACATGTTGTTGATGTATTAGTACATTTTAGGTCACATCAATGTGTATATAATGTGCATATTCTCTACTTTTTAACAACATCCAGTGACCACTAGATTTAGCTCTTAACACTCCACATGGCATTATCTTTATCAGTGACCTGGTTGTTCTGTGTTGTGTGAAGGTTTTGGACCCACCAATACTGGCGGAAGCCTCTTTGGAAACAAGACTACAGCAGGTGGTCTAGGAACTGGGCTAGGAGCTGGCTTTGGGGCAGGTATGAAGGGACCAAATTATACTTGCATAATAAAATGTTAACATCTGAAGTAATTTGTGTAGGATAATGAGTAAATCACAAATCTATCAATTATCACATCAAGCTAAAACAAAACTCAACTTTCTTTATGTGAATGTTTTATGTTTGTTAGCAGTGGGTACTGGGCAGATGTCACTGTTTGGGAATAACAAGACACTAGGGTCCAATCTGGGAACAATGGGAGCGTTTGGAACGCAGGGATTCAGCTCAGGAACCAGCACTTTGGGCTTTGGATCACCACAACAACCTGTTGGTAATAATCACTTCCTTCTACTACTCCGTCACCTCGCTCCTTCCAGGTTAAGGTTGAATAAGAATGCACATCTGTATCTCTCCTCAATTACCCAGTCATATTACAGTCACGGTGCACTGACGACATTGTCAGGAGGAAATCCTAGTTCCTAACAGCTGTAATGTGTGTCTCTGTACTCCCAGCGCTGACAGACCCTAATGCAGCAGCGGCCCAACAGGCGGTGGTGCAGCAGCAGATCAATGCTTTGGCTTACTCCCCATTTGGAGACTCCCCCCTATTCAGAAACCCCCTTTCTGATCCCAAAAAGAAGGAGGAGCGTCTAAAGCCCACCAATCCAGCAGCTCAGAAGGCATTGACGACGCCCACTCACTACAAGTTGACGCCAAGGCCAGCGACGCGTGTGCGGCCCAAAGCGCTAACGTCGTCAGGCTCCTCCAAATCCCAGCTGTTTGATGGGCTGGACGACGACGAGCCTTCGCTCACTAATGGAGCGTTCATGCCCAGGTACTAGCGGCACTCGTGTAATCTTTCTTACATACTGCCGCACTATTGAACTGGCCAATCAGTACTTGACTGCGATTGTTATAGTGAACCATAAGGGGTTTTATGCATGATTCTGTATGTGATTCTGGATGGATGCTGGCTGATCTTTGGATGTTGTCTTAATGTTCTGTTCTTTGTGGTGTTGTAAAACAGGAAGAGCATCAAGAAGCTGGTGTTGAAGAACCTGAATGGCAACAGCTTGTACAGCAGTCCAGTCAATAGAGACACTGAGGACCTGAGCTCTCCACCAGAGTACCCCCTTAACGGACTCAGGTCTCTCTCTCCTTTTTGGGACCAAAATAAATTTCTTAAAAATAGTTTTTATCAAACCCCTTATCTTCCATAACCCCCAAAATCTTTTACTTTAACAACCTAAAATAGTGAATACTTAACATGGCTTACTGTGACATTTGGTTCTCCCATATATAGTAATACACAATGATAAAGAGCTACCTCGTTCTAGCTACTTGTTGTGGACACACAACACTGCTGTGGTCTAGCATTCGGCTAGAACACTAACACCAGAGATCAACCGATTATGATATTTAAATGCCGATACCGATTATTGGAAGACCAAAGAAGCCGATATCAATTAATCCGACGATTTATGTTTTTTGAAGATGATAACAATTACGTCAATGTTGAATGAACAACGAACACTTCTAGTGTGTCTTCTCTGCACAATGCATAAATACAATAGATTCAGATTCAAATTGATCATTTAATCATTATCTTAACAAAAACAAAGCTGTCATTTTAAATTTTCCATGGTAATGGAGCAACCTAAATTTTCTTTTTGGGAGAATCTGTCAACTGCTAAGCTTGAGTTTTCTCTTCTAGTAGTTGCAGAGTAAAATCTAACCAATATTCAATCTCCACAATGCATGTAAATAAATAAATAAATTAACTGAGAAACATGGGATGTTTCTGTGGGACGTCTTAGTCAATTAAATAAATATTCTCACGCAGCTCTGTTTGTGTGTACGTGTGTTAGAAGAGTGCACAATGCTCACACGCATCTGGAATCTGACAGTCTGTTTGAGAACATACTCACGGCTACACAACTTGCACACACCAATTTCATGGTGCGGACAGACCCGGTTTTCGATCTACTACTGCCAACTCTGCTGCATGACTGTACTGCAGAGTAACGATGTCCCTATTATTATTGCCTGCTAACATGAATGTGTATTAGCTAAATATGCAAGTAATGCTTGTGCTTTGTTTGCGAATTAATTTCTGTTAATTCTGCAAGTATTTAATGCCACACTGCCAGCACCCAAAATTTATGTAAGCTGTGAATTTGATTAATATAAACTCAACACATTTATTATATGAAGAGAAAAATACGGTAGTTAACCTATCTAGTATAGCAATTCAGATTTAATATTGGTTGCTTTTGTCTGACTCAAGAGTAGGGGGATAGCAGAAGTGTTGGTTGATTTGAAGAAATGCTTCTCAAAACAAAACCACAAACCCGCGTTACTCTTGACTAAAATAGTAGTGTAATAATATTAACCATGTGTAACAGGTGCCATTTTCTTTTTTTAAATATATTTTAAGCTAGCTAGGAACTTACCCTGGCTTCTCTGCTGAACATGTGTTTTAGTTGAAATGAGTACTGTACTGATCTAGAAATATTATGTCTACCTTTAACTTAAGACCACTCAAGGGTGAAGCTGAGAAGTTCAAACCCTGGTCTAGATGGAAATCTACACACAGCTAACAATGTCTCTCTCCTAAAGTGCCGGTTTGGATGAGGAAGATGACGTGAGGGAGGTGGTGGAGGGGGGTGTTGAGGATGATCTGCAAATCAACAAGTTCTACACCAACCCCATTGCCAAGCCCACCCCCCAGCCTAGCCTACAGGACACCATCATTGAGCTCAACGCCCACAGGGTTGGGGCTGGCGGTAGGAACGGCCTGGAGGTGAGCTGATAGAGCCTGATAATACAGTTGTCTCAATTTCTCTGGTTTCTTATCACAGGACATTTTTATCCAGGTTGGTATATTTAGCAGTTTTTTTAGCTTTGTGATGAAACCGCTTGCCTTCTCTGATTCCAGGTGAGCAGCGAGGATGTATCTGTGGGAGAGGATTCCATACAGGAGGAGCGCGAGGAGACTGTTCAGTACGCGCCCCCACACCCAGCTGGGATTGTCCTGAGCCGTGTGGGCTACTACACCATCCCTCCAATGGATGACCTGGCGAACATGGTGGATGACCAAGGAGAATGTGTGGTGGAGAACTTCACCGTGGGCAGGAAAGGTGAATGACTCTCGATTGGTCGGTTGGAAGCTGCTCTGTTAAAAATCTGATTGCTAGCTCAATGCTCTGATTTGTGATTGGCTCTCAGGATACGGCTCAGTGTTCTTCCATGGTGTGGTGAACGTGACGGGGCTGAACCTGGATGAGATCGTTCACTTAAGACGTAAAGAAGTCATCGTCTACCCGGATGACAAGAAAAAGCCAGAGGTGGGGGAGGGGCTGAACAGGTCAGTGACTGGATGACGGAACCTGCTGCACTGAAACAGGGAAACGGACTCCCTTCAACACTGTTCTACTCATGTTCTGATTGTCATGACGGCTCTGGCCATAACAAAGTCATGTCCACATTGGTCTACTCTTTTTTTACATTTCTTTTGTCATTTAAGACATTTACCCTGTTGTAGTAAGTAAATCTTACTGAATGAAGTTGCTATCAGCATAGCCAGTGCTAGAAGAAGAGAAAACATAGACAGTAAAAATGACAGTCCTTTCCATTTCTCTCAACGCCTCTCCCCCTTCTCTCTCAGACGAGCAGAGGTGACACTGGATGGGGTGTGGCCTAACGATAAGACCACCTGCACTCAGATAAAGAGCCCTGAGCGTCTGTCCGAGATGAACTACGAGGGCCGCTTGGAGAACGCCTCGCGCAAACAGGGCGCTCGTTTCCTTGAGTACCGCCCAGAAACAGGGTCCTGGGTCTTTGAGGTGAGCGCGTGGAGACAGTGTTCTCTTCTGTGTGCATCTCCCTCCCAGGGTCTCATTCATCCCTCTGCGTCTGCAGGTGGCCCACTTCTCTAAGTACGGCCTTCAGGACTCTGATGAGGATGAGGACGTCCCTCTGAAGGTGGACCCAAAGAAGCTGAAGACTGTGACGACAATACAGTCAGGGCTGCAGGTTCCTTCATCCCAGCAGCAGGTGGCGCCACAGGCTCAGGTAGACTGAGCAGCACGTCCACCCACACTGACAGTCAGATCTGCTCTCTACATCACCTGGATGGACACAGTACATATATAACCGAAATATAAACGATGAGCTCAAATGAAGCTAGTTCTACCATGTTTGGGTTCCTTTTTCCTAGATCTCTTATGGGCTAAGTTTTATGTATGAATGGAAAACATCTTTTAAGACTTAAATGAAGACTATTGTAAAATGTTTACTTTTTCAGTTAACTCCCATTGCTATCTGTTTAAAGATGAAGAAATATTGTTTATTGCGACTTCAGAATGTGTGACATTGCAGATTTATCATAAAAACATCATTTATGCAGCAGTGTTCACTATGAAAAATGATGTCAACCCAATATATTTTTGATTCTTATTTATATTTTTCAAACAATGTTTCATGTATTGTCAAAACATGAGTAATATGTGATAACCTGCTGTTCTTGGCAACTCTGCAGGATATGTTTAAACAGTGAAGGCACAAAGGGGTGTATTTTATTGCCAATAATGCCATCAGTAAGTGCCTGGATACAGGACTTAGCCTTAAAATATTTCTCTCATAGGTTCAATATACCACACCTTTGAGCCAATTAGCGTTCTGGGCTCAAATCTCCCAGTTTTGATTTAATCGGTAAGGCATGCTGGGGTGATGTACTTGGATGAAATACCACAGCAAAGTCAATGCTTTGCAGGACAGTTTTCAAGTGGATGAACGTAACCACGACTTGTTTGACCTGTAGCTCTAGCATGAGGCAGCTCAAATTGGCCCAACTCTGCCCGGGTAAGGGATAGATAAATTGAACCAGGTACTTTGCTACATCGCTCTCCAGCGATGGCATTTGTGCAGATCTCGCCCCTGTGGAAGTACAGTTGGTGAATGTAAACCTTCTGTGTGTTTACTGACTACACCATCCTAAACTTTTGAAAGGAGTTGCAGACTTGCTGACAAAGCAGGTTCAGTGGGAATTGGACATGACCAAATGGGTGGGGATAAAAATGGAGATAAAGTAAATACTTACCACAGCTAAGACCTGTTTTAGACAACATATTAAAGAGTACCTGGACACAGCAGCTAGAAGTGGTATGTTAGCATCCACTAACCCCAGAGATTATACATTTTAGTCATTTAGTGGATGCTATTATTGCGTGGTTTACAGGGATATATCACTCTGGAGCAATGTAGGTTAAAGTGCCTTGCTCAAGAATACAAGGCCATCTGACACCTTAGAGATGCCTTCTAGATCTTACTATCAAGTTACCAACTCAATTAGAGCAGTAGAAAGTGATGTCTTGCCCATGGTAAACTTTTCCAAATACCATGGCTATCAGACATTCAGTATTTAAGTTTGAAACCACCTAGTTTATAGTTTATTAGGACTGTGCACTGGTTGAGGTGTTTAGATTCTACAACATATTGTTGGGGTATTAATGATTAATGCTATGGTTTTATGTTAGACCTGCTTATATCTTTCATATGTTGTATTTGATCTGGTAATGTTAAGGAATAAAATGATTAAATATTACACGTTTTGGTTGATTTGTCAGACTTGTGTAGATGCGGATGCATTTTCTGGGAAAGATGTCTGTTGTACTCTCCACATCTGTACCAACTGCTAAACCTAGGCTGGCCCAGCTCACTGACCTGGAACTGACTCTTTTGACTACACATTATCTGATGATTTTCATTTACTTCACTTGAAAACACCAAATTGATGTTGTCTCTGACCCTTTTGTTGGAATGTGTAACCTCATTGTATGTGTTTGTGTGCGTGTGGCCACACTTTCCTGCTCTGTGTCCAGTCCACTGCGGTGCTTGAGCTGCTGAGTCATGTGTCAGAGGTGGACAGTGACATGGCTGACATAACCCAGGATGCACCAGGGGACAGCCTGCTGGGGGAGGAAGGTGAGAGTGGTGTTGCGGAGGACAAAAGGAGTCAACTGGGGACTGTAACCCCAACGGAGCAGAACCTTGTCTCAGCCTCCAGTCAGATCGCCTCCTCGTTGGGCATCAACCCTCACACCCTACAGGTGCTACAACTCATCACAGTCCTTCCCACTCATTAACACTGTGTTGCACATCTAATGCAGGGTTTCTGCTGATCACTGTGACGCTCACAATATCTCATCCTTTTCTCTCATTTGATGTTTTGTGACCTGTCACAAAAAATAGGAAAAATCCCTTTGTTACAATTTTGTTGAAAATCACTGAAGTTATTTACTTGTTTATTTTTCTTAGATCATGAAGGCATCTTTATTTTCTGAGGATGATGATGGTGACATGTTCCAGGAGCAGGCTGGCATGAAAAGCTCTTTAGCAGCAGCGTCCCCTCACATCCTGCTGCCTGGCACACAGGGCCGGCCCTCCAGTACGTATTGACACTGCATTACACACTTTACGATCTACATTTTTAAACACTGACTTTGCTTTATTGCAATTTCACCAAATCATCAGTTATGAAAAAAATATAAAGCAAAAGTATATTTTATGTATATCAGTCACTGCTGATAGATTATACAGACTGCCCAAGTGAGATTGTGACTAGGGGTGCGATGGTATGTCACAGGAAATATTACGCTATCAGTGTTATTAAAAATGTATAAAATATGTTTGTGGGGGATAAATTAGTAATGTGATAACCTGCTGTTCTTGGCAACTCTGCAGGATATGTTTAAACAGTCAAAGCACAAAGGGGTGTTATATTTTTTTATATAGATATATATTTGCATATGTAAGGAACTTTAGACAATGCACATCGTTTCGTAGTATGCTTGCTTGCTATTTAGATATTGTGAAATGTCAAATTGCAATGCAAATTGTCTGTTTATGTAATAAGTAGTTTTTTTCAATCCCTTGATTAGAGTTTCACATTGTGGGGAATATTCAGAGGTCTAAACTTTGCACTGTACATGTGATTGAAGAACACACTGCATCCACAAGGTTGTAAATTCCATAGAATTGGGGATAGTTTAACCAAAATATGCCACAAGACCTAGAATTGCCTTGCGCGTATCCCACAGAAAAGGTTCACTGTGTGCCAGAGATGGTGTAGTGGTCTAAGCTCCCAACTCGGTCTACACATGCCCGCTAGTGACTTGGGTTCAAGCCCCGGCTTGACCGTCTCTGTGCCCTTTTTTTTGTCTCTCCCTACCTGGCTTCCTAAATAAAAAAATGTTCACTGTTCTATGATAACCTTTTGAATTTTAGCAGAATTCCCATGCTAAACTTCCCACTGAATATTTCTGGAATCTTACCAGAATGTTTCTGACCCTTTGCACCCTACACTTGATCCAATTTGTTAGTTCTTAAAATTTACAAGTCGTTGAATTTTTTTGTTGTCTTTGAAAAAATAACATTGTACAGGTTTTACTCCAGACCTTTTATCTTAGCCAGGAGTCACCAACCCTGATCATGGAGAGCTACCAACCTGTAGGTTTTCACTCCAACCCTAATCTAGCACACCTGATTCTAATAATTAGCTGGTTGATAAGCTGAGTGATGCTAAGTTATGTGCAGTTGGAGTGAAAACGTACAGGTTTATGTTCCTTGAATGAACTAGCTAGCTGTTCTAGTAATGTTGTATGCACTTTCTACTCCGCTGTCCTATAACATTTTAAATTAGGGATTGCTGCTAGGGTGCACAAGACATGTGGCGTAAGATGTGGAAGATGATTGGTTTAGTTACAGGTCCCATCCTTAGGTTGTGGGTACTTGTTTTTTCATTTGATTTATCCTAATTTTTCCCTCTTCCTCTCGATCATTCTCGTCAGTTGGTGGTCTCTTGCAGACACGTTTTAGTGGTGCAGGCCTTTTCTCTCAGCTTCCTGATGTGTCCTTTGGAGGGGTTTCTCCCAGGAGGCTGTCCATGCCTCGGGGGCAGGAGCCCTCACGTCTCTCCCCCTGGCCCTCGCTGGGGCCCTCTTTATTGCTGCCAGCCCCAGCAACCGAGGCCACTGTCAAAACTGTTGGGGTGCGACGCCGGGGCGGCCCTGTGGCCCCAGAGAACTCGATCACACTGGGCAAGGTAAACACAACTAGAGTTGTACTGTATTGCTAGAAATGCATTTTGTTGTTTAGGTGCCTTTCTAGAAGCGTTAACTATTATCATAATAGAATATTAATAGTTAAAGATGAACTATGTAGCTTTCGGTCCAATTGTCCTGGCGGGCTGAATTTTATGTTGATATAGATAGGTAGATAGATACTACCTATCACTTTTTTAGGGTCACAGTTTTCGGTTCTGTACGGTTCTTTACACAATTTAGGATAAAAATATAAGAGTTTCATCATGCAAAACGAAATTAAAATATTACAGACAAACAATTGAAATAACTTGCATTTATCAAACTTCCAACTTCAGTGTAGCTCTTAAAAAAATACATCTGACGTGAACCTTGCAGCACTCCACACTCCACCGTTGAGGAGTGATTGGCTCCGCTCGCGGCATCTCAAAATCAGACAAATCTTTTAAACTGACCTTTGTCGATCTGAAATGAAGACAGATTCCGCAACTGTATGGCCTATTTCTCACTTAAAATGTTTTCAGAAACACGTTTCGGTGAACTATTTTGTAAAATATGAGATTGTATTCAGAACGCCATTAGTCTGTTTTGAAATTCGGGAGCAGCCAGACCCACCTGACGCGTTCGTCCAATCAGCTGCCATGTGTTGCATTTGTCCCGCTTGTCATTTCTGGTAAGTGTTTTAACATAGGTGTTTAAATTGTACACAACGGCAGTAAGTGGTTTGTGCACATTAGCAGTGTATTGACGAACCGTGCGACGCACACACGCATCGAGAAAAGCGAACCAAATGGTTCGGATGTCTTTTTATGAACTTTGCCGCCCCTAATAGATATTAGGGCTGCACAATTATGGCCAAAATGATCATCACGATTATTTTGATGAATATTGAGATCATGATTAATTATCACGATTATTTGTTGATTTTAACCAAAACAAATTTTATTTTCTCACATGCAAATTATAACTGCTTTCACATCCATGTTGTGCTACATTCCTGCTAATGTACAAATATGTACTTCTAAATAAAATGGTTCCTCTTATTCACCAAAATTCTGTGCATCTCCTTAAAGAATAAATAAAAATAAAAATGTAAGAACATATTATATTTAGTTTTTTTTATATCTGTAAAAGTATGTAAACCATGATAAGGCTTTTCAATGCATATTGTCAAGCCCCCAGGGTTCCTGGACCAGTGTGTAATGTTTGGGGGCCATACAAACCAGTTAGTAAATTTTGTCATTTTCGCTTCCTACTTCCTGTCTGTAATTTGTTTACACCGATTTCAAGGCACGATAGCTTTGGCTATGTTTAACCCACAGGGATGATGGGTTAAACATCAACCACTTATTCTTTCCGCAAGATGTTCCCCTTTCTAATGATAACAATATTTAGTTGCTAGCATGTACGGTTCGCGAGATAATTGCGATTGATGCTTTAGAGCGTCGGGTCTTTTGGAGGGTTTTAATATTGCTTGATCACGCAAATTTGATCGTGGGAAGGCAAAATCGTGATCGTGATTAAAATTAGATTAATTGTTCAGCCCTAATGGGTATAAATAGACATACAGACAGACACACACACACGTTTGTTTTTACTTAACACAGGATCAATATAGGGACAATATAACCAGTTTCCAAAAATTAACATAATTTTGTCCATAATATGCTTTTGTTGCTAGTTAGATATTGTGAAATATTGATGTTTTAAGTTGTTTTCAACCCCTGGATCCAATATGCTAGTTTCTAACATTTACTAGTCTTACATTAACAGTTTTTGTACTTTTCTACAAAGTTACATAGTGCAGGTTGAATAATTTAAATAATAACAGATAATTTAACAGATCGCACTGGGAGTAAAGATGACATACTTTTAACCCAACCTCTGTGAATTGAGAGATGAAACAAAAACCTCTGGAGAGCAATTAGGAGTATCAGAACGATAGCTGAGTTTGTTTTACATTGCTAGCAGATTCAGCCTAGCAACCTCTTGGTTACTAGATACAAATGTTGGGGGGGCTATACAACTTCAAACCAAGAACATGAAAGGTATTTGTTAAATATATTCTTTGAGTATTGCTGTTCATTGGGTGGTTAAAATCAGTCGTTTCCCATCCATCCAGGGCCGTCTTCTGATGGATGCAGCTCTGTTCATGGGTCAGTCGTTCCGGGTGGGCTGGGGATCTGGTTGGACTCTGGTCCACTGTGGAAGCCGGCTAAGTGGGCCCCGGGACAAAGAGCAAGACCAGGGAGAAAGCGGAGTGGGAGGCTTTGGATTTTTGCCCAAACCTGCTAAAAGCAAACCGTAAGAAGCGCACACAATGTCCAAATAAGACCCGGGCTCTCGAGATGAGTGCTTGAGTCTTCTAATCTTCCTCTCATTCTCAGTCTGTAATCCATTGTTCTGCGTTTCACTGTCTCCTTCCCCTCTACAGACTGTCTGACAGTGCGTTCAAGGTGGTGATTGAGAAGGTGGTTGGTCTGATGCCACTGGACGCTGAGGAGAGCCAGGCAGTGTACTTGCGTCCACTGGAGATCGGTTTGAAGCACAGCAGCATCACTACAGAGGGGTCCTGCCCCTTCATTCATCCCAAGATCGGGGTGGAAGCGCTGCATGAGTATGCAGAGTGGATCACTGCCCTCAACCAGGAGGCTGGAGCTGGAGACTGTACGTAAAGCACCACGCGCAGTTAGATGGCTCTCTAACAATTCCAAAAATGTCTAGATGATATTGGCATCACCAATGTTTTCATTATCATCTTCCCCATGGAGTTCTCACTGCGATCCCAAAATTTGCTTACTAATTTTGTGCTGTGTCTCCGCATAGCTGTCCTGGATCACTGGGCCCAGGTCTGGACACTGTGCGAGGCCCTCTGGGGCAAGCTAGGCTCCGATGAGATGGACACCCAGCCCAGTACCCCTGGCTACCTGCATCAGCTTCAAAGGAGGAGAAGCTTCTCAGCCTGGCTTTCCCACAGCGCCACCCAGAGGATAGAGCAGGAAGTGGGCGTCAATCAGAGGGGTGGACATGTGGACGCCATCTTCAGCTACCTGACTGGACACCGCATTAGTGATGCCTGCAGGCTGGCTCAAAAGAGTGGTAAGGAGGGCTATTAAAAGGGTAACAGGTGGTGGTATGTGCATTTAATTGGAGGGCTCAGAGCTTGATATGCAGACAAATCGTGGTTTAGAGAAGGTAAATCCTGTTCCAGAACAAGAGCATTTTACAAAAACTAATTTAAATTGCTAATATACAATTGATTTGACATTTTCTATCTCGTGTGTCCCGCTATGCTTTCTGTATGCACATTAGGCCTAATTACTCTGGACTAAAATACAATGTGATGCTATCAAGTGTTGTCAAATTGGGCTCTGTCATGGCTGTCAGTGGCACACCACACAATAAAAAACAATTTCACGTTTTCTCCATTATATCAAATCTCTTGCTGTGCCCAGGCAAAAATCTGTGGTTATCGGGTCTTGTGTTAACCCTAAAGTAACTGCCATGTAAAATCTCACATTTAGTGGAAACCTGTACTAACTACCTGTCTGCCTGTTTCATGCATGCCATCTCATATATCTAGCTGCCCTTGTTTCAGATTCATGTTGCTCTTTGCAAAGACTACATGAAACCCATTTGAGACACAGTGGATAGTATTACACAGATGACCCCTTTCATGATGATCTGAGACCTTGTAAGGAACTGCAGCGAAGACATTTGAATGACTGATAGACAGGCCTAAAGTGCCCGATGCTGACTCTTCTTTTAATGCTGTCGAACAGAAATGTTTAAATGGGCGTTAAACAGGGCAGCTTATAATGTTTCAGTTAGACAGATCCTAATGAGGTTGTTTTTAATGTTTGATTGAATAGGGGATCACCGCCTTGCACTGCTATTATCCCAGGCAGCTGGGTCCCAGTACAGTCGGGAGCTACTAGCGCTGCAGCTTGCAGACTGGAACAGGATGCAGACAGACTCCTTCTTGCAGGAGGAGAGGCTTCGTATCTTCGCTCTGCTCGCAGGGAAACCTGTAAGTAGCCTTGTGTATCCAGCTGCTGAATTTATACAAGTGGCCAGGATTACAAATCCATGTATTCACCCTCTGAAATTAATTAGATATAACTGTCCTGCTCATGGAGGGTGACAACGTTTTCACTGTGGATTGAACATGGGGGCCTTATGGGCCGTCTAACCACCCTTGAATACTTCCTGAGAGGTCTGTGTTTTCTTAACACTATGAACCTCTCTCTAGGTGTGGCAGTCTACAGATTATGTGGTGAATGTGTGTTCAGAGCTGGACTGGAAGCGTTGTGTGGCTGTCCATCTGTGGTACATGCTGCCACCCACCGCCTCCATTGCTGACGCCTTGGCCAAGTACGAGGCAGCCTTTCAGGGTACTGCTGAGGGTCAAAAGTATGCCTGCGCCCCCGTGCCCCCCTACCTCGACCAGTCAGACCAGCTGGACGTGGAGGAGGAAGAGGATGAACGGCCACTCTACGACATCTGCTTTCACCTGCTCAAACTCTACAGTGACCGGTACTGTGCTCCTCTATAAAGCTACATATATCACCCACTACCCAATGCAGTTGTTTGTCAACAGGGTCGGGAACAGAGTTGCTATGTTTGTTTTTCCTAAGATCCATTAGGTTGAACAGAAAAGTGATTAGAGCTTGAGTGTGTTAACAATGTTGTTCCCCCCTCCCCAGGCACTACAGCCTGCAGCAGCTGTTGGACCCCCTGACGGTGACGTGGGAGCGTCTGGACTACCGTCTGAGCTGGCACCTGTGGTCGGTCCTTCAGGCGCTACACTACACACACCTCAGCCTTGCCCGACAGGGCCTTATACACACCAGCTACGCTGCCCAGCTAGAGAGTGTTGGTCTCTGGGACATGGCCATCTTTGTCCTTCTGCACATACCTGATGACACGTATGTAACACACACACACTTCAGTAACTGTTTTTGTCAGCAAACAACTGGGAGATGTATAAATATATGCCAACATTTTTAGTAGATTATACTTTGTCTGATGGACCTCAAACCTCTGAGTAACCCAGTGATTCTGTGTATGTGATATTGAAGTTATAAAATGTAATAGTGTGTTATCCACCATCTCCAGCATGGGATCTATTTAGCTATGATTTGTTACCGCATGATCTTGGGATTTCACAGGCTTAACTCTTTCTGGGGAACATTTTGATTTGTCCACTGATGAATCAAAGGCTTTCACCAAGTTGAAACATCTTTTCTGAATTGCATTTGTGGTGGACTACAGCTTTTCCATGTTTAGTTGAACCAGGCAGTGTCTTGGGGGAAGTA
Organism: Umbra pygmaea; assembly: GCA_016801145.1. Lineage (NCBI taxonomy): Eukaryota > Metazoa > Chordata > Actinopteri > Esociformes > Umbridae > Umbra > Umbra pygmaea. The sequence goes on along the minus strand of JACXGM010002012.1, from coordinate 2,744 downwards.
GGATGTGGAAAAGGGCTTTCGATGAGAAGTAAAGATGAGGTGTTCACAGGATGTGTTTTGGTATGTTTACAAAATATTACCACAACAGCTAGGCCTGCGTAATTGTAAGATTTCAAAAGTATATTTTTAAAAAGATAGTGGTAAAACACAACTTTTTGGAAATGATTGATCTAGTAGGCTAAAGACCAAGGGCACCCAACTGCTTCAGTCTTGTTGTGGAATCACTGCAGAAACTGTTGGAGAATGTATAGGAGTCTAAGATCAAAGATCTACTCAAGCTTATTGTATTGTTGACTCAACCAGGAAGTAATTGCCAGCATTTGCACGCAATGAGAAGCTATTCTCTAGTGAACTTCAATGCCTGAGCTTGCAGGAGCCTGACATTCTTTAGTAGTCACTAGAATGCAACAAGACAAAGCAGATTCGTCTGTCTTGCATAATTGTTTAAAGGATATTGCATCTACTTTTCATGTTCATAATTCCTTGTGTTATTGTTTGTAGGTATGTTTTGAATTTACCTGCCAGGCCGCCTGTCTAAAAAGATCATTCCAGTCTGAGTGTTGTAATCAATGTGAATCATGATAGATTTCTAACATAAAACCATATTATAGATTTATCTTTTGGTTATGTAAGAATGTTGGGCATTGGTCATGTGTTGATTACCTCTTTATTGTCAATCCCTGTTGTCTCCTTTTTTGTCCAGGCTGCGAGAGCGCGCAGTTAAGGAGATGTTACAACTTCACTGCACCCTTCTCGAGACAGAAGAGTCTGCCAAGAAGGAGCGCTTCCTTACAGAGAGACTACTGATCCCTGAACAGTGGCTCCATCAGGCTAAATCTACCAGAGCCAGAAGAGACAAAGACAGACACAGAGAGGCACTGCATCTGTACAGAGCAGGTCACTGGAACCTCTGCCACAAGCTGGTCATACAGCACCTTGCCTCAGGTAGGTTCCCTCACACTCTCCTAACTCACTGGACGTTTTCTCTATTAAAATCTCTAGCAGTGTAGCCTTGCTCTTAGGGAACATTAAGCCCCTGGCTGTCCTCTCTGGATATCATGATTTGCTTCTAATTACTTTTCAGGCTGTGTTCACTGTTTTCCTCAGTTTATTTTCGTTGCAGTGCTCAGTCTTCCGCCAAGTAGTGTTTGAGAGCCAAGAATGATCATCAGGCAGTACATGTTAATGTTCTGTGTAGAGAAGACCATTAGATGTACTGTCCGGTCCTGTCCGCTCTGCACTAAGCGGTTCCGACCAAATGATATTGTACATTTTCAAGTGACGCAATCCCTAGTTTGGGGAACCCTTCTCTAACCCTATCCCCTTGTTTGTGTTTCTCTAGACTGTATCATTAATGATAACCATGCCTACCTGCTGGAGTTCCTGGAGGGGTTGGCTGTTCCTGAGCACAGTGTTGTGATCCAGGACTGGGATATGGCAGGCAGAGTTTACCTGGATTATATCAGAGTCATTCAAACCCTACAAGCCATACAACAGGTCTGTCTGTTTTCTTACATTAGATATCTTAACGATTTTGTTTTCACTGAATCTTTAGCAAAGATCAACATGTCTCAATTGCAATGTGCATTTGAATATACAGATGGACGGTAATTACTATGAGCCAGTCTTCAGACATTAAAGTGATGGTTCGGAGTAATTTAAACCTAGGGTCCTTTGCACCCTCACCTCGAGCCAAACAACCCCTCATAAGCTTTTTCCCTTGTTATAACATTGGTTGAATGGTTTAGTTCAGGCGCTAATGGAACCAAGCATGTATCTCGTAAATAGCCCCACTAATAATGCCCAGAATTGTATCAAACTTCTACAGTAATACAAATAGGTTCTGTACTTCTAAAACGAGGCATTGACAAGTTTGTAAGTACACCAGAAGTATATTTAAATAACTTGCCTGATGGCTGCTACTCTTGGATGCTAGGCAATAAGTGTTGTGCTCTCTGCATGATATCACGTGATATCGCGGGAGCAGCCGAGAGTAGCAGCTCATTCAATTTTTTTATTGTTCAGAATTTTTGTAAATTTTATTTTCACTTCGATGTTGGGGTTTATAATGTGTACAGCTGGCAAAAGTTTGAATTTATTTACATTTCGAAGGTTAAATGTGACAAATGATTTTGACAAGGGTATGGTGATTTTCTATAGTCATTGTATATATAAAATAGTTGTAATTCTGAAATTGTTCATACAATCATTTTGACAAAACCATCATTTAATGATGATTGGTTACACTTAACACATGTTGATTGTTTCCTTTGAAATACATTGTGGTGGTGTACTAAAACAAGATTATGACTATTGTCACTGCCTAAATATTTTTGGACCACCCAAATTTGTTAAATGTAAAAAATATAATTTTACATGCATGTGTATTTTTCCATTTACATGGTACAATTTTTTATTTTTCTAAATGTATTTTTTTATTGACACTTGCGTTTTAAATTGGAATACTGGGAATTCCAGATATTAGTTGGAATTTTCCTGGGAAGCAAAATTGGTAGATAAAAAAAGATAAACCCTACTACAGGTCCTCAAGAAATTAGCATATTGTGATAAAGTTAATTATTTTCCATAATGTAATGATAAAAATTAAACTTTCATATATTTTAGATTCATTGCACACCAACTGAAATATTTCAGGTCATTTATTGTTTTAATACTGATGATTTTGGCATACAGCTCATGAAAACCCAAAATTCCTATCTCAAAGAATTAGCATATTTCATCTG